>JAUTXW010000840.1:0-255655 GCA_030620095.1 Kuschelorhynchus macadamiae | reverse complement strand
ACCATTTGGCTCTATGGCAGGCCGTCATAAAGAAAAAGTCTTCGGCAAAACCAGAATTGAACACGCCCTTAATAAACAGTTGGAAATTGGTCACCGCCAACACAATGAACTAGTCGATAAAAATAGGCAAATATTAAGAAGACTTATCGATGTTGTTTGTTTTCTCGGACAGCACGAATTGGGATTTAGAGGTCGTGACGAAACAAGGGTTTCTTTAAATAGAGGACATTTTCAAGATTTACTTAGTTTAATAGCTAAATATGATGATTGCTTAAAAAACCATTTAGAGCTGCAGTGATGGCAGGACAATTAGGGGGTCTGCAAGCTAAAGTTCGAGAAACTTTTTCAAGTGCTGTGTTTGTCCATTGTTTTGCTCATAAATTAAATTTAGTTTTATCCCAGTCCATCAATCACATTAAAGAGTGTAAAGTATTTTTCGTTACTTTAAGTGGCATGGCTGCTTTTTTTTCCAAGTCAACAAAACGTACACAAGCTTTAGACTCCATTGTCCACAAACGATTGCCCAAAGTAGCTCCTACTAGGTGGAACTATAATGGAAGACTTGTGTTAACAGTATCTGAAAATCGTGAATCACTATTTGAGAATATAATAGAAAATAATGAAACGTGGGACTCAGAAGCAATAAATAGTTCGAGGGGGTTTTTGGACTGTGTGAAACGAGATTTTAATTTTAATAATTTGTTGAACATATTTTCAGAAATATTTCCGTTCTCAGACAATGTTTTGAATATATTACAAACTAAAACAAATGATATTGCTTTTTGCCTAAAAAAAGTGGATGATTTTATGTCCATATTAAGCCAAAAAAGAGATAACTTTGACCTATTTTGGGAGAAAACGATGACGTTAAATGTAGAGCCACAAGCCAAGCGTTTTCGAACAAACAAGGTGGGAGATGTACAAACATCATACAGATGCCTCTTTTATGAAATAATCGATCAAATTCAGCAACAAATAAACTATAGATTTAAGGGTTTAAATGATTTTAAATTCCTCGAGCTCTGCAATTTTGATGTATTTAAAGGAAAAACTTTTCCAGAAGATGCGTTTAAACCTCTTCTTCTTCATTATGGCCAGTTCTTCGACTGAGTGTTACTGCGATCTGAACTAAAAGTGATTTACGAAACTGATGACATTAGCGCAAAATAACGCTAAGGAACTAATGCAAAAAGACAAGGAGCTGGAAGATGCCTACACCGAAGTGTCGAAATTGTGTGAATTAGTATTGACAATACCTGCCACAAGTTCATCAGTAGAACGCAATTTTTCAACACTTAACCGTATAAAAAAATTTCGTGAGAAATTCAACGGGGCAGGAGAGACTTGAAGTCATTGACGAATTTGCAAAAAATGATCAAAGAATCGAATTATATTACAAACAGGTAATTTTTTTTTGTTTCTGGTTTTTGGCCTTACAAACTATGTGTTTTAGCCACGAAATAAGTAAATATTTAGTGAAGGCATGTAGCTTTCAATAATTTGAAAAGAAGGTAAAATTAAATTGCACGTTTTAATTTAAACCTAGCCACATATAGACGGGGACACACATTTCACGTCCAGGGGTCTGTCAGGACGACTTTAAACAAGACAAACAATGGAAGACCTCTAAAAAAGGAAATATACATTAGGAAAGGTTTAGGATATAATACCTATTTTAGTAGCTAAAAGTTATAAATGTGGGAAAAAAATTCTCTGAAGGTATACTAAATTTCAAAGCCAATTTTTTTAAGGAAGTTGTACAAGCAGGCAAAAAAGCCAATATTATTTGTTATTAAAATATCAGGTAGCCATATAGGTAAAATAAAATTGTTTTCAATTAAAATTTTATCAATTCATTTGAATGTTGTTGGTGTAATTGGCCGTTGAAAAAAATATGGTTTAAATCGCCAAACTCTCCACATAAACAAAGTGGGCCGTCCTTTATTCCAATCTTATGTGAGTGACTGGGAAAACGGCCATGATTCAGTTTTATACGACTTACTGTGGATACCAGTCTTCGGGGCATCGATTTGTTATAATACCAATGTTTATTAGGTATAATTCTATGTATCTTAAAATAGAAGGTATTACTGTTATTATTTATTACGACTTCTGCAGAAAAAATGCTTAAATTTGGATCAAGTGTAAAAGACCACTGATAATTTGGTGAGGGCAACAGAAAGCTCCACCTAAGCTGTTCTCAGTTTTTGAACCATCAGTATAAATAATAAGATAATTTAAGGGGTATCTGGATATGATTTCTTTAAAAAGTATTTGAGTTGAAGTTCGATTTTTTGGATATGACGGAAAGGTAACTTCAGGAGTAACAAAAATGGTATGGTAGTTTATTTCAAATATGCTCTTAGTATTGTGTTCACCACTTTCAATAAAATTAAACATTCGCAATTCTTCGCAGCCCTTTACTATCGGGGGTGCATTTTTTTGGCCCAATATCGTTCAGTAAGATTTGAAATAAACAAAGAATAAATCTTGTAAGTTTCTAAAAGTTGCTTCCCTTTCTCAAAATTTCACCGCAAGCCCCTGGTCGACCCTGTACACTTTTAATAGAAAATGGCTCTCGGTTAATTGTCGTAATTTTTTTTATATATTGTAGTTCTCTCATTCTCTGAAGAAAAATATATGTAGGTCTGATGAGGTCCTATGGCTAGTTTATGAGATACGGGGTCTTGAAAAAAAAATATAAACAATATTTCAATAAGTTAGTTACAATTACTCTGATTTAAAGGCTTGATGGGTCCAAAGAGATTTCGAGATACAGGGTCGTCTTAAAGATTGTGGGCTAGATGTCAATAAATGTTTCGTTGTGTTCGAGATTCAAACTGGTTTTTAATTAAATAATATTGTTATTCTATTAAAAGATCAGAAATGACAAAATGTATATTGAAAAAAAAATTATAAAACAAACCAATACACATTATAATAATAAATACCTACACTTAGATATTATTATTCCAAATACGTTTATTATAGACTTCACACAATCTGAGATACCGAATGGAACGTCAAAACTTACCCTGCATTCTGCCAAGTTTCAGCATCCAATATCACATATTTATTATGTCTACTGCCTCCCCACCTTCCAGTATACAAGAAATGCTGTAAAGGCACTGGCCTTTTTGAAGTAGTAATGACATATACTTTCCTAAAAATATAATTGTTATATAGAATAATTCCATATTTATAATAATTCGACATTAAACACTGTTTAAATTTTAATAGTGTTTTACAGTGCAATTTTATAAATGTTGCCTTGAAAATTTACCGTGTGCAATCCTGCGTATAGCTGTACTTTTACTGTTACAGCTATTCTATAGTCACGTTTCCGACTTGAAAAACTCGTATGATTCAAGCCAATCAAAGGCAAGTTTAAGTTCAGCAGTGAAGCCTGTTCAACACCCTTTTTCGGAAGCTATGTGATTTTTACTGAAGAAGAAAACAAAAAAGAAAAAAACGGTTTGTCTTTTATAGGAGAAAAGATGATTGGTCAACTAGCGAGAAAAATCAAAATAATGTTTGATTTTTATGTGGCTTCTACGAAAAACAAATAAAGCCATTATGTATTTATCTAATGTATTATTCTGTGGCCTTAGATATGTATTCAAATTGAAATATTTTTAGAACAGTTTGAAGAAGCTATTTACTTCTCCAAAATATAGAAGGCGATATATGAAACTAAATGAAATGGCAGTGTTACATCAACACAGACTAGTGTTATGTATGCGGTCTCTGTGTGTCAAAGTCTTGTAAGATATTTATTCACCGAACTTTGTTGGTAGAAGCGATATAAAATGTTATTTCATACACAATACATTTCTAGGAATTGCCTTGGAGATTTAAATTAATGGTTTGAGTAATGCGACACGTTAACGCTTGTTTTGTTGGAATATTATAGCATATAATTTTAATAATTATGAAGAGAAATTGGCATTTTAGAAATTTATTTAGCTTGATTTATGATGTACTGGGTGTACATACAATTAGATTAAATACGCTAGGTATTTACTAGGTGTTTGGAAGAGTGTTTCCCAAACAACACTAAATTTAAACATTTTAGCAGATTCTTACGAAACTTTACGATTTAATCTCCATATAACTTCTGAATTTTTAACCGATACATAATTTTTTAGATATGTTTAAGAAAAGTCGACTGAAAAGGAATAGCATGTTTCTACGGGCCAAAATCGCAAATATCTGTAAAAACCTTGGAGAGTGATTTTTTCACATAGCGTAATGAAATTACTTATAAGTATATAAACCTTTTATGTGTTCTGCCCAACCAGTCAGCAAACTCAACTGTGTTGGGAACAGTGGCACTTAACATAACCACACATACTTCTTTGGGGAGCATAATGAGCACTTGTTCCCAAACATGTCCTCGATCTCGGTCATTTATATAGTGAACCTAAAAATTTTCATTTTGTATATTATGTTCATTACCTTGAACAGGGTGTTAATGTGGCCATCGGCAATAGAACCCATGCCATAAAATTAGACAAAAATGTTATATAAACAAATAACAAAATTTTTTTATGTATATTCAAATAAACAGATTAATAATGTAAGTGTACCACAAGGAAGCAATTTATATATTAATGATATACCAGGTGTTTTAAAAAACTGTAAAATACAAATGTTTGCAGATGACACACTAATTTATCTTAAAGATATTACATTAGCAAATAATAAGATAAATCGAGAGTTAAAATTAGTCCTTAACTGGTTAAGTATAAATAAGTTAAAATTGAATGTAGAAAAAACAAAATGTATGACTATTAACGCGACAGACAAAACTAACATATTTATTGATGCTAAGAATTTGGATGTTGTTGATTCCTTTAAATATTTGGGTATTATTTTACATTCAAAGTTAAAATTTAATGATTTTTTTGAAAAAACTATTTCGAAATTAGCGGATAAAATTAAATATCTAAAAACAATAAGTAATAATTCATTACTATTTGCTAAAAAAACAATTTATAATACAATCATATTACCACATTTCTTGTATTGTCCGACAATTACATATATGGCAAATGAAGATATTTTTCAAAAACTTCAAATTTTACAAAACAAGGGAATGAGAGTAATTTTAAATAAAGATAAATATACGAAAATTAGTGACATGTTACGTATTTTAAAATGGCCAGATGTTAAAAATTTGATATTTTTTTATATTTGTGTATTCATTTATAAAATTGAAATTAGTTTACAAACCATTTAAAGGATTTATGAATCAAAATTTAGAGTTTCCACAATATAATACAAGGCAAAAAGACAATTTTCATTTAATTCTACCCTCCAACAATTTGTTATATAAATCGATATTTTATAAAGGATTAAAAGGATTTAACAATTTAAAAAAAGAAATAAAAAATGAACCATCACTTAAGACATTCAAAAAGTCCTTAAAAAATACTTATTTAAAAACAGTTTATATAATATTGATGTTAAAAGTTTTATTAATATTATTATTATTATTGTTATATTTGTATAGGTGAATAACTGTATAATAGTTACATAAAGTTGTGTAATATGTACTTCAAATAATATTGTAATGTAAATTTTGCTAATAAACTCTTAAACTAACAGCGCCCAAAACGCCTTAGTTTTTAAGATACAGAAGAAAATTTTTCGAATTTGTTTTCTCCCTGTATAATTAATAATAATTAATACTGTTAAACTGAAACGAGTAACAAAACGCAAAAACTGAAGTGGAATCAGTTACTATATTTAGATTTTTAATGAATTTGAATTATAGTCGAATGCGGTCTTATCGTGCGGGTCCAAAGGTCACCAACATTATGAATCAAATCAGAAAACACAGTGAATACCAAAATGTTGTGTGATTCTTTTATCGAGCTATTAAATCTCGATGGGCTATTTACAAATATACAGGGAGAAAGAATTTTTTTTCTTATTATATTACGCAATATTATTAAGATAGCCACTTATTATTTTATATATTAAATGCCGAGGGACTAAATAAGAAAATTCGCTAAATATGTATTTCGTTAAAATTTTTGGTTGGCAAAAACAAAAATATACAAAATGGCAAGCGCCTTAATAAAGTCGGAAGGCGGTTCGAATCAGTGGAACAATCAGGATATGTTCTGTTTATACAGCCACTTAATGAAAGTGAGATTTTTTTATCAATCACCAAAAATTATGAGCCCCGCTTGACCTAAAAATTCAACCACTTATACAGGGTACGAGCCACACTGTACAAAGAAAACTTGTTTTTTTTTTGTATTGTGATAACAAAAAAAATTTATGTTGCAAAAATATTATACAGTTTTGTTTAAAACACAAGATAATTAGTTATTACTTCCCTCGTGAGATGTTTTCAGATCTTTATGTTTAAGGGTCCCTAGATGCCGGAAAACATGTTTTCTCAATTCCGTCTGTCTGTAGGTATGTCTGTCGGTCTGTCTGTTCGCGGCATAGCTAAAAAACTGCTTATCCGATTTCTTCAAATTTCAGTCTAAAATTAAGGGCCTTGCATGCGAAAAATAGAGGCTATATATATATATATATATATATATATATATATATATATATATATATATATATATATATATATATATATATATATATATATATATATATATATATATAAAGTCCGTTCCCCCCCTACTAATTTTTGAGCCAGCTCGTATATCGCAACGAAATTTGGAGGGCTTAAATAGGAGATGAAAAGCTATTTTTTTATGAAAAAATGATAGCTAAAAGTTATAAAATGGCGGCTACGCGCCATCTTGAATTAATATTTTAAATACAACACCCCGCATATTATTCCATTTTCAAAATCTGCTCATTATTCTTAACATTTTTCTCCAATACACTTTATTCCTAAATGTAATTGCTTTCGAAATAATGACGTTTGAAAATTGACATTTTGGTCATTTCAAATTCAATCAAAAATACGATCAAGTTTGCGTTGGAAACAAAATCGTTGTCGCGGTAACATCTTGATAACTAACTGTCAAATAGTCCGTTGAGCATCTTAATTATTTTATGAAAAGTGTGACCATGGCTCGCAGTTTACACGATAAATTTGAAGCAGTTTTGATTTTTGGAGAAGCTGGAAGAAATTTTCATCTAGCAGTCCGTATGTTTAACGATATATTTCCCGAAAACCCTATTTCGCGGTCATATTTGCGCAAACTTTTAAATAAGCTCCAAGCAACTGGTACGATGAAAGATGCTCCAAGATCAGGAAGACCACCTCTTTCAGGAGAAAAAAAAATTGAAATTGTTGCTGAAATGGTAATTAATCCTACTCAGTCGAAGTCTGCAGTTGCTGAATCCTGCGAAATAAGTTAGAAAAGTGTCCAAAGAGTCCTAAATAATGAAAAATTTCATCCCTATAAAATGAAAATCCTGCATGCTCTCACGGAGGATGATCCAGACCGGAGGGTTGAATTTTGTGAGTGGTTAACAAGAAAAATTGAAGGAGAACGATCCTTCACAAAACGTGTATGTTTCTCAGATGAATGCACGTTTTTCCTTAATGGAAAAGTCAATAAACAGAACGTACGATACTGGAGCGATACTAATCCGCATATTTTTAGAGAAGGGCATACCCAGTTTCCTGAAAAAGTTAATGTTTGGGCGGGGATTTTGGGCAACCACGTTGTTGGACCGATTTTCATCAGAGGCAATCTTACAGGAGATCTTTACAGAAATCTTTTAGAAACTGAAATTGAACCTCGAATAAGACAAATTGTATTAAACAATCAGGAAGAGTTTGAAAATCGTGAAATCATATTTCAGCAGAACGGAGCACCTCCCCATTTCTATCGCATGGCTAGAGAGTTTCTCGATACAAACTTTCCTGGGCGATGGATAGGTCGCAGGGGAAGTACAGAATGGCCACCAAGATCTCCGGATCTTACCCCTCTAGATTTTTTCCTTTGGGGATATCTGAAGTTAAAAATCTACGCCACTGAATGTCAAACAATAGAAGAGTTGGAACGCAGAATAAGAGAAGCATGTGAAGAAATAGATGAACAGACTTTCATCAACGTGAGAGAAGCTATTCATAATAGGGCACTTTATTGTCAAGATTTAGGAGGGGGCCACATAGAACACTTGATAAAATAATTATTGTTGGGGTTAAATAAGTGTTATTCAAAAATAAATAAAATATTTTTTTACCAACTAATTTGTTTTCCTTGTGAATTTACAGAACAAATTCGTAACCTTCAAGATTTTCCGGTAAGTGGTACTGTTTATCCTTAAAATACTGTCTTTACGCCTCTTATTAGTCGAATTCATTAAAAGATTTTAGCAGAATTTTTTATCGAAAGTGACTAAAACCATTACTTCATTTTAAACCGGATTTTCAAACGTCATTATTTCGAAAACAATTACATTTAGGAATAAAGTGTATTAGAGAACAATGTTAAGAATAATGAGCAGATATTGAAAATGGAATAATATGCGGGGTGTTGTATTTAAAATATTAATTCAAGATGGCGCGTTGCCGCCATTTTATAACTTTTAGCTATCATTTTTTCATAAAAAAATAGCTTTTCATCTCCTATTTAAGGCCTCCAAATTTTGTTGCGATATACGAGTTGGCTCAAAAATTAGTAGGGGGGGAACGGATTTTAGACGGTCACTGTATATGTATGTATATATATATATATATATATATATATATATATATATATATATATATATATATATATATATACACACTATATATATATATATATATATATATATATATATATATATATATATATATATATATATATATATATATATATAGCCTATATTTTTCGTTAGACCCGAGTTTCTGGTAAAGCGATTTTACCCATTTTTATATATCAAATTTTGACTTATAATTAATAAAAAAATTTACTTATTTTAAACACGCTTTAAAATTGGAAAAAGTATTCTATAATTATTTATTTATTGCTTACAAAATTACAAATGTACTAAAGCAAGTAAGCAAAAAAAATGGTGTCAAATCTAATAAAAAACATTTTTAAATTAAAATTCACTGGGTAATATCCAGGAGCCAGTGGCAAAAGCTCTGAAATTCGGTATAAGGAATGTACAGAAACTTGTGCATGAAAAAAAAAACATAATTTACTTCCGAAGAAGATTAAGAAATGTACACGAAAAAATCCAAAGGCAATATAATCCTTCAGAAACTTTTTAATGGTATAGACTAAAAAATATCATCATCACATAAAAAGTCCTCATCTTCTGAATCATCCTCAAATGGCGTAATGATCATTGGTGCTATTTAGACCTCTAGAACTCGTTCTCGATTCCACCAATCCCATATTGATTTCTCCGTATGTTCCACCGATTTCTTCCAGTACTCCAGCGTAATATAATTTAATGAATCTGGCCAAACAATTTGCACTTCATCTGATGTAAGACCATCGTTCACGTGTTTTTCGTAATATGATTTTGCCCCAGCCCATATTAATTCTATTGGGTTAAACTGGCAATGGTATGGCGGAAGTCGTAAAACCTCATGTCCATTTTCCCGTATATATTGTTGGTTTTCTAATAGATGTTGCCATTAAAAGAAGTTCTAGTTCCAGCATACTGGGTAAAGGATTTTGTTTTTGTTTTATTAGCCAGTCATAAATATCACTTTTCTTCCAGGATGAACTAGGCTGTTTATTTAAGATTCTTGAATGATAAGATGCATTGTCCAGAATGATTAAAGATGAAGCATCTAAATTTGGAATCAGTTGTTCTTTTAACCACTTTTCAAACAATTCACAGTTCATATTATCATGGTAGTCCATACTTTTGGATGTTGAAGAAAACAGTAAACTTGCACCTGGGAGAAATCCTGTTGAAGAACCTGCATGCAAAACGATGAGCCGTTTTCCCGTTCCACATCCCTTTTTTCTCTTGACACTTTTTACAGACTCGTCCTGCCAAAATTTTGAACCACTTCCATTAGAAAATATCCAAGTCCCGTCTAAAAATACCACTTTTCTAAATTTTGAATTAACATTTTCCACGTATTTCTTTAAAAACTGGATACGCTGACTTGCTATATGTGGCAACTCGCATAAAAATCTTCGATTACAGTCCTTTTTATATCGAAAACCCAACATTTTTATTAATTCTGACAACGATTTTAGTCCAATTTCCAATATGCCTCGATTTTTTAAAGCTTCTTTTAAAACTTTAACAGTTATATTAGTTTTTAATGTGTATAATTCGTAAATTGCATTACGAACATCCATTTTTACATTGTCACTTAAGTCTTCTGTCTTTGGCTTTTTTCGTGTACATTTCTTAATCTTCTTCGGTAGTAAATTATGCTTTTTTTTCATGCCCAATTTTCTGCACAGTCCTTATACCGATTTCCAGAGCTGTCTCCTGGATATTGGCCGCGGAATTTTCATTTTCGTAATATTTTATTAGATTTAATACCGTTTTTTTTCGCTTGTGGATGCAAAAAACCCGAAAATTGTTTTCTATTACTCATTTTGTCACTGACTTGTCAATCTGACTATGAAGTGACATCGCTCAAAGATTTTTGCAACCGCTGGTATTTATATGTTTATCCTCTTTTTTGATATGAAAATATCATAGGTCTATCTAATTCATCTTCCGGATTTTATGCGGAGGATATGATTACACGTAATAAAAGAAAAATAAACTTAAAAAGTTTGTCGTTGATAAATCTTATGACCCGCACGCGATTTTGTATAATATACACGTTTACAGTGCAAACTCCGCCCAAGAATATTTTAAGGAGCGCTATTGGTTGCTGGTAATCATACAGCGTTCCAGTGTCCCTAGTTATAATCTACACGACTACAGTGCAGACTGCACAAATGACCGAGCATACATGATTGCAGTGTTCGCAGCGAAATGTATACACGATAGTAGATTTCTGTAACTTTTTTAAAACAATAAGTTAATACAAAATTCATTCATCAGTTTTTATTACCAAAAAGGAATTTAAAAAAATCTTAATATTACACAAACTAATGTTGTTTAGCGTGCGATACATTTTTACTTATGTTTTCTATTAACTTGTGACTTCTCTTTTTGGTTGTTTTTCCTTCAATTTTTGAAGGTCTTCCGCTCTGAATTCGTTTTCTGCCACATTTAAAATCAGACCGAACTTTTCTTCTTATGCATGATGTAGGTTGCACACCAATCATTTTTCCCTTCCTGTTTCTTCTTCGTAATAAAAAATTTTTCTAGCTGGCCAGTGGTTTTTATCTGCTGTAGGGACTGTGTAAATTTGTTAATAAGTATCGTATTTTTCGATAGTTTTGCAATTCCCACAATTCTTTCAAGTTCAGTTTCCATTTTATTTACTGCATCCATCGCCTCATCGTCCTTTCCATCTTAAATAAACAAAAAAAAAATACATTTTAAAATATTCTACACTAAAAATGCAATGACTAAAAACTCATATGTATAGAACACTCTTTTATATTTTGTACCCTATCTAGAGACTTTATTTTAGGAGTTAGGAAAAAACTTGAAATTCGCAAAGTTGTAGGATTTTTTCCATATTATCTTTTAACTATATGAAAATAAACAAATGCGCATCACAAAGTGAAATAAAAACAGTGTATTTAGAATTTTATGCGAAACATCCAACAATATACAGGGTATTCCATTAAAAAAAAACATAAACTTTGTTTATTTTTCCACTTGCCTATGTGCATTTGTTTATTTTGATATATTCAAAAGATAATATGGAAAAAATCCTGAAACTTTTGTATTTAAAGTTTTTTCTAACTCCTAAAATAAAGTTTCTATAGGATGTAAACAATAAAAGAAAACCCTGTACGTACATACCTTCTTCTAAGTGGGGCTTAAAACTTGTAAAAATTGTGTTTTCGCAGACATTCTTTGTAGATTGAATTTCTAAGTTGTTATTACTACTGTGTGCGGTGTCACCATTTACAATTTCATTTTCATTTTGAACCGCGTTCATATCCGTATAAAACTGATTCAGTTGTTCCCCAGTTGCTATATACGCTAAATTTTTCTTGTCACTAGAGCCTAGCTTGGGACAAGTATATAGTTCGAGCCCAAGGTGATTTTGAACTGCACATAAGTGCTTGCAATATTTTCCACCTATTCCTTCATAACAATCACATATTGCGTAATTAGTTTTAACAGTATAGAATAGTTCCGAATCACTCATAGAACTCACTACATATGTGACGTCATCAACTGTTTTAATACTTAAATCTTGGGAACGTTTGAAAATCTTTTGACACAATATATCATTGTATGAACGTCTACTGTTTGCATAGGCAAGCAGTCGCCTCATATGATAGTTTTCCAAAACGTTTACTATAAAATCTGTTAAAGCTACCATATTAAAAGCTTTACATCTTTGTAAAATAATGTCTTTCATCACACGTATAGATGCTTCAACGATATTATTGGTGTTGTGGCCTCTAGTACAAAGGTCCTTTCTATAGGATAAACACCACTCTTCCTTTCTTTCCCAAAGATTTTGTAAATAATTAACAAAATTTAAATACTTTGTACTTGTATGTAATAAATCATTGTACAAATCTTCACATTCTTCCGTAGATACTGCATATAATATCGATCTGAATTTAAGCATAAGAACTTTTCTATCGTCTTTGGGAATACAGTTTTTTTGATTCCATAACCATCGCCACATAGACTGACAAATATGAAAAGAACATAGAAGTAAATTTGTATTTGGAAAATTTTTTTTTATGGCATTCCGTTCGGCTTTTGAGTCATCAGTCATAAAGACTTCAGGGGCACCTTTGTCACCAAATCCATCTGGAATGGCTTCCTTAAGAACCCTTAATGCTTCTGCGTAATTTTCTTCGGTTTGAGACGTATGTAGAATACAAGCCAGAGGGATTCCCCCTACTTTACTAGCAGCCAAAATTAAAGTCAGTTTCATGATGGGAGTAATTATTATTAGAATAAGTGGGTCATTTCTCATACGTATAATAAACCCTTTTTCTTGTAGAATTTGAATTTTATGCTCTAATATTTCAAAAACGCTCTTGTCGTGCTGTCTATTTCCGTAAGTATTTTGCCTTAAAAAAATTATGAGTTTTAAATAAAAAACATTAAAATGTAAATTACCTCCATTTCTTGTACAAATTATATATTTCGGTCTCCTTAGGATTAAATTGAGAATCTGCCAAAAGTTCGTTTACTGTTTTGGCATTATCATATGTATCGTGAAGATTTAGCAAATTCATTTCGTGAAGATTTTTTGCATTTGCGGGTGTTAAGCCGTCTTCAAAATATTGTAAAAATGTTTCTTTAGTGTCTTCACTCATTTTTAAAAAACTATATGCTTCAGCTACATGTATATAATGAGAGTGTTGGAAAATTATCTATAATATAAATTATAAATTATTAGTGTAAACTTGAACTGCTCTCATTATACAGGGCCACATCGAAAGGTACCAAACCGCAAGGCATAATTGACAAGGGAAGAATTTCTCGTAGAAATCCAAAAACATGTTCCTTTTCCACCCAAAATTAACGTGTTTTTGGATTATCCCGAAAAACTCTCTTCTTGACAGTTATGCGTGCGTATGTTTTCGATACGCCACTCTGTATATGATGCATTTGGATATAATGTATAATGGAAAGAGATATTTTCACAGCTACATGATATACTCAACTTTACGGGTCCGGTAAACTATAAGACCCTCGGAATTTGGCATTTTTTTTTTTTAATAGAAAGACCTATCATTATAGAAGAGTTAAAAGCAAAAAAAACCCTGGATTATGCACTTTTGAAAGCAAAAAATTGTATCCAAAACTACCAAAAATCATGTAATTTTTAAATTATTGCAGTGCTAAAACTCCCAATTTTTTGCAGTGTTGCCAAGTTGATTTTATTTTGTTATGTGAAAAAAAAGTGTTAAATAAAAATTTTAAAAAAATATATATTTTTTAAATACAACATTAAAAAAACATGGAAAAAATAAGTATTTAAAGTTGAATGAATATTAAGTTGAATCGTTTTTTCTACACACAACCAAACCAAACCAAACCAAACCAAACCAAACAATACCAAACCAAACAAAAAAAAAAATAAATAAATAAATGAAATTTGACAGCGTCGCGGTTTCGTCTGGGTGAAATAGTCTAAAATAGGAAGTTATGTCAGCTGTTAACCGTCTTTGCATATAAGTCTTGTATGGTTTTATATTATAATTTTTTTTTTTAGAAAAAAAGTGTGATCCAAGGATTTTTATCTTTTAGTCGGTTCTATTAAACATAAGCTATTGAAAAAACAAAGAAACAACGAAAAACACCGAGGGTCGTGAAGTTTACCGTAACCAACTTTACTCTAGTGAGGCGCGAGAAAAAAAGAAATGTTGAATACACTTACCTTTATAACAACTGCGTAACCTTTTTTTAAAAATGGATCATTCTTTATTGTCCCTCGATTAATTTTTTTAATCTTGAAATCAATTTCAGCCGTACATTGTTTTCCTTTATTTCTTGTTGAATTACATCTTTTTCTTTCCGTTCCTTGAAGTTTATTAAAATTATTATGGTGGCAAACAAATTTCTTTCGATAGAGTAACTTTTTTAATTTGGGCCACGTACTTCGCACAATCCATTGTGTTTTTGTTTGTATAGAGAATTTTTTAATCCACATGTCACAAAAACTACCATAATTTTCGTGAACGCCTTCAATATATTTTGTTCGCACAACTACAGTAAAATCGTGTTCATTACTATAAGTTTCTTTAATGAAGGCACATTCTTCATCGCAAATCGAAAATAGGATCTTCTTAATATTTTCCATATTAAACCGCGGAGTAGGGCACCTATCTAACTTCACAATTAAAGTAAATACCTACGGAAGTAAACAAAAGGCAAAAAGAAATATGGCGTGCGTGCAGAATGGCGAACTGCTACCGTGTATACTATTTTGCGTAGTACTGTGGGCGTGTATATTTTACAATTCTTGATACGGCGTTGTGATCAGCAAGGTAACCGCGTATATTATTTCTGGGAACACTCTATCAGTGTATAATTTACGCTAACCAATAAGATTCAAGAAATATCCAGTTAACACTGTATTCATGTATATAAAACAAAATCGCGACCCGCACGATAACACTGGTTTTGACTATACCAGGAAATCAAGGTGAATAATTAAATGATACATTTTTAATGCGAGTACATGATAAACATAAAGGTGTTCAAAACAACAGAATATCGCCCATAATTTACCAAAGATGGTTCATATGTTTCAATCTCAGATAAGAAAAAAAAATGAGGCGCACAATTATGTCTGAAATAACTAACTAATTAATGCACTAGTGTCTTACCTCATCAAAAATAACATATTCAATATCTCTTGTAATATCACTTCCACAATACAACATAGATCGCAGAATCTCTGTTGTCATGATAAGACAAGATGCCTTTTGGTTTATTTGAAAATCTCCAGTGATCAATCCCACATCTTTAAATTCCTTCCTGAAATAATATATTATTTAAAACCAAAGGAACTAGCTGTCATTATTGTTACGTATTTTATTAAGCCACCATCTTGGATTCGTACTAAACTGTTACCAGTTGATTCCAACATAATACTTACTATTTTTACAAAATCTGAGGTAAATTATAACATAGACACAGAAATATAATTTTTAGCAAGTAATAAATAATATAATAAATATAATCTAAATAGGAGCCTAATAACTGGAAATTGCACCTAAGTGAATGAACACTTGTATGTACACAAATATTATCTTTGAATTTATATTGAGAATACAGTTAACCTCATGCTAAAGCTGTACAAATAAAAATTTAAAAATTACATCAACAACAAATATAATTTCTTATTTTAGCAAACCTTATATTTAAATTTATGTAAATATTTAAAAATAAAAATCCTACAACTATTATTGAATTTTTTCAGTCTTGGCAGGGATCTCAATTCTAGGGGAAGCAAGTTATACATTTTGGGACCTAAATAAGAGAAAGATCTCAATTTTTTTGATCTATTGTTTACTGGCATCTCCAATTGTTCACTGACCTTAGACCTAGTTTCATAGATGTGGTTTATAGTTTGTTTAAATTTAGTAGATTTTTTAATAAATGAGCATGTTGACAGACAATATAATCCTCTCACATCCAATATGTCCTCTGAATATAAAAGCCTGGTAGTATATCGCCTATTTTTTCGAAATATAATCTTAAGAATATAATTTTGAACTACATTTAAAGGCTTTAAGGAATTTTGATACAGACCACCCCACACCACTATACCATATCGAATTAAAGATTCAATAAGGGCTTTATACACACACAACAACAACTTTTTACTTAATATCTCTCTCAAAACATAAAATTTGTACACTAGTTTCTTTATATTTTTTGTAATTCTAAGTACATGATGATCCCATCTGAGATTACAGTCAATAATTACACCCAAGTATTTTGTATATTCAACCTCTAGAATATCACCATCAAAGTTGTCAATATGAATGCTTCGGAAGTGTGGACGATTGGCTGCTGTGATGGAAAAGGCTATGTAATTCGTCTTTGAGGTATTTAAAGTTAGCTTAAATGTGTCTAACCAATTTTTAATTTTGCCCATACCTTGAATGGCAAAATCACGAACAGAAGTCCATGATGATCCTGAAAACAGAACTACAGTATCGTCAGCATAAGACAATAATGAGCCATTGTCAATGTCAATACTAGTTAATGAGTTGATGTAAGTGATGAAAAGTATGGGTCCCAATACAGTGCCTTGAGGTATTCCCATTGTAATGTTAAGTGGATCGCTGCAAACATCATTAATTTTGACAATCTGTGTTCGACCGCTTAAGTAACTCTCGAAGACGCTTAACGCGGTGCCCCTGACCCCATACAAACCCAAAACGTTAAGGAGAGAGCCATGAGGCACCGTATCAAACGCCTTGGCGAGGTCCAAAAACACAGCAATGCACTTATTGCTACTGTCAAGGTTGGAAGTTATGCTGTTGGTTAATTCACAAATTGCATCGGTAGTGCTCAAACCGTTCATAAATCCAAATTGACGTTGAGATATGATATTATTTTGTTGAAGAAAGCTGACCAGGCGATCTTTAAGACATTTTTCAAAGATTTTAGCAAATGTGTTGATAACACTTATTGGACGGTAGTTATTTATATCAGACTTGTCTCCAGCTTTATGGACGGGTGTTATGATAGCAATTTTAAAACAACTTGGAACTATGCCTGTTTTAAAAATTAGATTAATTATATGAATTATTGGATTTATTAAATATATGTGAAAATCTTTAACGATTTTTGTAGTTATGCCATCACTTCCTGGAGCGCAGTTATTCTTTAGTGTGTTAATTTGTTTTATTATCTCATTTGAATTGGTAGGCTTTAGAAAAATTGATGATAAAGCAGTGAAGTCAATTCTAGAAAAACTAGAAGGAGCATTAATTTTTTTGTACATTTTAAAACCTATGTTAGTAAAGAAATCGTTACAGAAATTGGCCATCTTCTTATTATCATCAAACTTTCCATTGTTGTTTTTGATTTCCAAGTTTAATTTATTTTTTGTTGTATTTTCATTTGTTGCATTTGAGATTATATGATATATTTTTTTAAGATCATTCTTACTATTTTCGATTTCAGTTTTATAATAATCATATTTTCGTTTTTGTATAATTTTATACAAATTATTTCTATAATCAGTGAATGTTTTTTTTTTTTAGTTTCATCATGATATAATAAAAGTTTTTTTTTCATTTTATCTTTTGTTTTAATGGAATTAATGATTCCATTAGTAATCCACGGTTTTAATTTTTTATGCTGTTTATTTTGAAATGTTTTTTTAATTTTAGATTTATTTATTATTTCAGCCATTATTTCTAAGAATTTTTGTGTAGCAGTTTCTATATTTTGAGCTTCCAAAACACTAAACCAAGATTCAGCCTTAAAAAGCTCATCTAAAATTTGATAATTGATTTTGGAGTAAGTGAAAATTTTAGCATCTGAAGTTTTATCAGATCGAATATTGTGCTGACAGGACACACTCAACATTACAGGATAGTGATCAGTGAGTGAAGAGTGCAGAACAAAAGAAGAGTATTTAAGATTAGTTCTGAGATTCTTTTTAACAAAAATATGATCCAATATGGAACTAGTGTTAGAAGTTACACGAGTGGGGTTGTTAATAGCAGACAAAAAACCAAAGTGTCCCAATAGTGTAGTGTAGTCATTTACTTCATTGTTTTCTGCTGCTAAATTAATGTTCATGTCACCAATTAGAATCTCTATTTGATTTGTTGAGTTTACCGAATATAAAGTCTCAAGGGTCTGTAAAGACATGAAACGCCCAGAGACACACCATTAACATCCAATATAATTCTACTTAGTGTAACTCCGGAATAGTCTAATTTTATGTTAGAAATTTTAAAGTGTAAGGTAGATTTTATGTAAACAATAGTACCATCGTTTTGATTAAGCTTTGAATTGTTATAAAACATATTGTACCCATCAATATTAAATTGTTCATTCCCTATTTGCCAAGACTCGGTAAGTACTATATCACAATATTTAAGGTTGTACGATTCTAAGAAGACCAATAACTCATCAAAATTTTTTCGAATACTTCTAATGTTGAAATGTAAAATGCTAAAAAGTTTATTTTTAAAGTCTATTTTGGTTTTTATGGCATCACAAGCAATGCTTTCCTCCATTATGTCCTCATTACAAATGTCAAGGTCGTTTAGAATCTCGATTTCTTGTTGACTAAGGGCTGTAGCCATAATCTATTTTGCTTCTTAGCACACTAACCAGATACTGATAGGAGGGGCACAGTGGGTCACTTGCACCATGGTCTATATTGTAGTTGGTCTTGTACCGTTTGTTAGCTTTTAAACAGTTACTGCATTTCTTGTGTGATTTGGGACAATCACGCACATCATGATCCTCACCACAGCACTCACAGACAAGGCTGTTAGGACATGTATCAGACTTGTGAAAATGCTCCTGACATTTAAAGCATCTTATTATACTAATATCTTCATGAATGGGGTATCTCTCCCAACCAATAAATATCTTCTTCGCAGTCATACATTTATGGAATAGGGATGGACAACATTCACCATAGAGCGTGCACATCTTGTTTTTCTTATTTGTTTTAATGTATGTGATTTCTAATTCTTCTGTGTCTTCTATAAACTCGTTTTGTTCTCTTATGTATTTTTTCAGTTGCTGTTTATCCAATTCACCTTTATATCCGGTTATTTTAATCCGTGGTTTCCGCATTTTAGTTATTTTCACATCATAATCAGTTAATTTGTTTTGGGCTTCTCTTTGAAGAGTCTCAAGGTCACTTTTCTTCTGGCATTTAACAATCATGGATCCATCTGAGGTGTTCCGGGTACCTTTAATTGCAATTTTTAATGATGAGGAGGTTTATGTTCCTTTGGATATCGGTTTTAGTTTTTGTTATGTCTTGCTGCTTTTTAGGTTTTATTATTAGATTTGGAATATTAACATTAATATTTTGCTTTTCCTTATTTATTTTGGTAATATCACTATATGTATTTTGGTGGATTAAATGGAAATCATTTTGTTTATTTTCTAATCCTTTAATCTTTTCTTGGAGAAAAGTGATGATCTCCTCCTTATTTAAGATGATTTCTGACTTATCAATAATGGTATCTTGTAATAATTTAAGGGTATCCAAACTTTTGCATTTTTTACAATGAAATGTCATAATACGGTCTCGAAGTTGTAAAACTCTCACTTCCGAAGCTGACAGGCCCGCACAGGCCTTACACAGACTTAACCTGCACCCATCACAAGCAAACGATTCTGTATTTTTCTCATCACAACTTATACAAGGCATGTTTATTCGCCTGTTTGAAGGTTAGAAATCATTTTTACCTAATAACTTAATTAATTTAATTTTTCCTGGTATAACTTCAATTCCACAAAGAAATTTGGAATTATTTTATATTCTAGGAATGCTTTTACACTAATTAGTTGATTAAATCTTAAAAAATAAAACTATTTTTCGAAAATTTCAATTATTTAGCGTGTTGATGTAAACATAACCTTTTTCATATCCCATATATCATAATTATTCAGTAATACTTTCCTTAACCAGTCGAAATTTACGTATGAGTTAATCTAAAATATAACTATCCTAAAGATGGAAAAAATCTATAAACTTCCTTTACTCAGAACTATCAGATTTGATTTTTGTGCAAAATTTGATATCAATCAATTAAATAGCTTCTCAGAGAGGATTTTCACCAAAATAGCAAAATTCCATCCCCATAGGAATCTCAATTTTTACTAAAACTTGAAAATGGGTAAGTAGTTTGTTAGCTATGCAGCGAACAGACAGACGGAAATGGGAACTGGGGACCCAAAAAACTTGAAGACAATAACTCATCCCCACAAGATAATGAACTAGCCTATTTTTCCTGCTAACTTATAAATCTGCTTGACAGTAAGTAAATGCTTGCTAAAATTTTGTTTACACACATATCCATGTGTACAGGGTTTTCCCGTATATTTTTCCACCCACCTAGAGAGTTTATTTGAGTAGATACGGAAATGTCGTAAATACAAAAGTTGTTGGGTTTTTTATGAAGATTTAGAATATTATATCATTAGTGCGAAAATATTATTGGAAATGTCAAACTTTGACAGGTTGTCAGTTTTTTTAAATGAACCACTCTGTATATTAAATCATATTCTTGAAGATCTTTTTTTTCTAATTTCAAATATATATACTTTTAATATATTCTGTCAATTAGTTTTGGATATATAAGCGTTTAAACATTAAAGAAATGGTAAGGTAATTTGCGCTAAGACATAGTGAGCCATGGTCAAGACAATTGCAGCGAACGACGCCTTTTTGACGTTTAACGGTCAGAAGTATCTATTTACGAGCATTTTTAGTATCTAATACGTTGGACGATGGGTTATTCGGAAGAAGAGAAACTCGACATGATAGACTTATTTTATTTACATGGTAAAAATGCATCGATAGCTCGTAACAAATATCATAGACGGTTTCCAGATAGACCAACACCGACTCGTAGCATAATATTAAACATCGTTAAACAATTGAATGAAAGAAAAACACTTAAGCGAAAATTAGAATCGTGGAAAGAAACAATACCAAGGAAAAAATCAATAATATAAAGTGGGTAAATAATAATATTAGCTTAAAGAACTAAGTTTTGGTTTTCTATATAGCCTCTTTGGTTTATAATGCATTTCTGAATATTTCTTCTAAATTTTCTGTGTATGGATGCGTAGATAAAATGAGGTGATTGGGTGTTTAAATCGTCGACTGTTTGGACTAGAGTTTGCTCTAAAGATTGGATAGTTCTTGGCCTATTGTAGTATATCTTGTTTTTCAGATAACCCCACAAAATATGTCCAATGGAGAGAGATCGGGACTGTTTGCTGGCCATCTTAATGGTCCATGTCTTCCAATCCAAAATGGAAACCTGTCATTTAAAAAAATGGTGACCGGCTGGACATTATGAAGAGGGGCACCATCTTGTTGCCATATCAAATTAAGATATGAATTAATCGGTAGTTGTTCTAAATGCCCCTCGATTTCGTTTTCTAGTAACTCTTGCTCTCTTTGTCCGGTTTAATTCCCATTTAAAAATATAGGTCCAATAACATGATTGTTAAGAAGGCCACACCAAACATGTAGGGATCTTCTTCCCTGAATTTTGACCGCCTGAAGAGCTCGCGGGTTTTCTTTTGATCAAAAATTCTTATTTTTCCTGTTAAACATGCCTACAGTGGTAATTGTTGCCTCGTCAGTGAAAATTATGTTTGACAGATTTAGTTGGTTCATCATAACACGTCTTTCTATTTCTTGGTTTCTTATTTTGATCGGTTAATTCTTGAGTAGGTAAAAACTTATATGGCTTATACTTATGTTTTAGAACTGAGTAGATTTTATGCCATGATTTGTTAAAAAAAGTGGCTGCATCGGGAATTGAGCGCTCGGCATTTTCTAAAACAAGAATAAATAAGATAAATAAATTATTTTAATACAAAAGTTTCAAAATTAACTTCAAAATATAATAAAATATTTAAATCTTCTCCAGCGTCTCTTTCCACTATTCTAACTTTTCGCTTAAGTGTTTTTCTTTCATCAATTGTTTAGCGATGTTTAATATTGTCCTACAAGTCGGTGTTGGTCTATCTAGAAACGGTCTATGATATTCGTTATGAGCTATCGATGCATTTTTACCATGTAAATAAAATAATTCTATCATGTGAGTTTTTCTTTTTCCGAATAATTAGTTTTGACCGGTAAACGTCAAAAAGGCGTCGTTCATTGCAATTGTCTTGACCATGGCTCACTATGTTTTAGCCCAAATTACCTCACCATTTCTTTAATGTTTAAACGCTTATATATCCAAAACTAATTGACAGAATATATTAAAAGTATATATATTTGAAATTATAAAAAAAAGATCTTCAAGAATATGATTTAATATACAGGGTCTTTCATTTAAAAAAACTAACAACCTGTCAAAATTTGACATTTCCAATAATATTTTCGCATTTATGATATAATATTCTAAATCTTCATAAAAAACCCAACAATTTTTGTATTTACGACATTTCCGTATCTATTCAAATAAACTCTCTAGATGGGTGGAAAAATATACGGGAAAATCCTGTAAATCATAACTCCTTTTTTCTAAATCTATTTCTTGTTCTAGGGGCAGAAATAATACAAAGGCTGTTAAAGTGCGGGACACGAAAGAAAACCGGGCGGAGTCAATCGGTTTAGGAAGGTTGACCAAGAAATCTCTTTAAACCAGTGGTGTCCTGTCGTTCTTTAAATAATATGGCACTCCTTACTATACGCATTTCAGATAATTAAACATGTAACTATGCTTAATGAACCTTTATCTATATTTGTCTGTTTTCTTTTGTGTACCGCACTTCTTTATCTCTTATTTGTTGCAAAAACGGCGAACTTTCGAATTTTAAAATGATTTAATTTTGATTTTTCTTGATCGATTTACCTATAAATATATTTTTTCTTGAGTTCTGTCATTAACGGTTCCCGGGCTACTGACTACGTCCACTATTTTGGACCACCCAGTATAGTGATACACGATTTACAAGTCCAGAGTTTACAAGGACAGCCGGCTTCAGATCCAGTGAACGAGATTTATCAAAATTTTAATTTATGCGGTCGACTTTCGGCTACTCGGGTATGCCAAAAGTGGCCGTCTGTCTCCGTTTGTCATATTACTTTATACAGGGGCCGTCATTGTGAAGTACTATACAGGGCGTTTCCTAATTGGGTGGTGGTGGTTAAGGGGATGTTTTTATGTCCTAAAAGTTTTAACTTTTGAGATACAGGATGGGAAAGTTAAAAAAAAAACATTTTTTTCGTCCCAATTCTGATGCTATTGTAGATAACTGTATGAAATTTGATACACGTCTTCTATGCATTAAGGAGCATACAGATTTACCCGGGTTAATTACATATGCACGCCACTGGTAGAAATTTCAAAAATTGATTGTTAATAAAAAATGCCCTTTTATGCATAAAAGACGTGTATCAAATTTCACACAGTTATTTATCTATAATAGCATCAAACTTAGGATTTAAAACATTTTTTTTCATATTAAACTTTTTTCTTAAAAAGGTCCAAGACTCACTTCCCTTTAACATTAGCACGCAATTAGGAAACGCCCTGTATAGTACTTCACAATGATGCCCCCTGTACAAAGTAATATGAGAGACGGAGACAAACACTTTTGGCATACCCGAATAGCCCAAAGTCGAACTGCATAAGTTAAAATTTTTATAAATCTTGTTCACTGGAATCAGTGCTGGCTCCCATACTATAACTACATTGATGTGTTAATTTTGGAAAAATATGAGTTCTGTAGTTTTTCAAACATTAATTGCAATATTAGATATTTTTTGACAGCCGGTATTGAACAGAAAATTAATTATTTTGAAGCAGTTTATTGGCAGCTACTTTATGAACAATTTTACAAAATATATGAAAAAAAATTAAGCTATTTTTGAGGGTGATGGCTGTAATTCTAATGGTTCGATTCCTTCTAAATCGTTGTCTTCCTCTGAAAATTATGGGGTTTCGTCGTCACTACTTGAAGATCCCAGTGTGATAACTAAATCATCAATAACCGTTTCAATTTTGCCATCTACTTCCCAGTATTTATCTTCAATAGAATGAACATGTTTAACATATGATTTCCAATTTTCAGCCGATATTGAGTCAATCGCTTCTAATATTATTTTAGTTAAATCTTCAATTGAAAGTTCACCAGTGTTGCGCTCTCGAATATATTTTTTTACTCCTGCCCATGCAAGTTCAATAGGGTTGAGGTCGCACATGTATAGAGTAAAAGACCGTCAATTTTATACTTTTTTTCTCTAGGCTTATTGGCTGATATTACTTCGTATAATTGATATTTTCTCCATGTTGGATCACATACAAGATTGTTCGATTTAAGCCACGATATCATGTGAGCTTTTGTAGAGTATTTAGAAGGCACTTTATCTTCTATGTAAGAATGATAAGACGCATTACCACAACTGATTTAGAAGGAATGTTAGGCAGAAGCTTCTCGAGCAACCACTTTTCAAAATTATCTCTATTCATCTATCCATGATAGTCTCCAATTGTTAGTCCCAAGCAAAAAACTAAAGCAGCACCTGGAACAAATCCGGCTTCTGAATCAGCACTATAATAAAACTATAATAAAGCGACTACTAGAGCAGATTCCCTGAACAACACCTGTAACACTTCCACTTTGCCAGCATTTGTTCACTGTCATATCATTATCTACCCAGATTTCGTCTAGATACACAATATTGCGTCCTTCTTGCCTATATTGCCTTACAGTTGATAGATATTTCACCCGCCACTGAAACATATTTGGCACTTGCGTCAAACAAAACCATTTGATCGTAAAAGCCGATTTAAGGTTTTATACCCGTACGGAAAAATCTATTTTGTTCTTTACAGCACGAACTAGGGGTTTGCAGGTCGGAACCTTCTTCACAATTATATACAAATCCTCTATTGTTCGACGAATTACTTGAAAATCGCCATCGTCAATTTTATCTTTGTATGATAATCGGGGTCTTTTTTTACCAGGAGATTTTAAAGGTGAAGTAGAACATGAGCGATCATTATGTTCTCTTTGAATTTTTCTTACACTACTTTCCGAAATACCAGTGTAAAATGCAGCACGTTCTGTTCAATTTTGAATTGGAATAGTCAAACTATTATTTTCAGCTTCTCTAGTACAGGCCTCTATAACGCTCGCATTTCCTCTTTTGCTCGCCATCGTTACTTCGAAATAATAATTCAAATTCAACGCAACTCCTTTATATAGAAATGAAAACAAATGCTCGAAATGTATAGGCGCCACTGGAAATAGCTAGAACCTTCTAGCGGCAAGTGCATGGAAACTCTAGGTACATCCCAATTACAAGTGGACCAGTAGTACCGCTTAGCTGGCGCACTTTATAGGTGAAGCGGCAAACTATTACAACAAATAAAATAACATAAAATTTATTTTCGTACACAAATTTTACTTTTCCGCTTGCTTAATTGCTAATTTTGAAAAACCATACAAGAATTTCCAGCAGAGAGTAAGAGGAAGGTAGAAAGGAATGGAATGATTATTTTCATAATTCCTTATTTTAGAAGTAATATCTGTCATTATTTATTCAAATAAACAAAAAATTAGTTGCAACTTACTTAAAGTCTCTGTACTTCTGATTCGATAATGCTTTAATAGGAGATGTATAAATAGTTCTTGTCATATGCTTTTGAGATAAAGCTATAGCATATTCGGCCACCACAGTTTTACCTGAAACCACATATGAATTATAAGTACCTATGTTAGTGCTAAATGTTTTAGAATAATGTTTTTATGTCCTTAATTTAATTAATTTTTATAAAAATGTTTTATTGCATTATTAGATACAAAAATACACCAACAAAATCTATTCTATTGAAACTATTATATTATCTTATCTGTACCAGCAGATGTATGTGCAGCAACAAACACATGGTTATGTTGTTCCAACTGTAAAATAGCTAACTTCTGGAAATTATCCAGTTCGAATGGGAACTTTTTAGCCATATCTGGAACCTTTTTTTCAAAATCAGTTACTGGCTTATTGGGATCAAGCAAAATTGCCCAATCGCTGCCTTTCAAAGGATTTGGGGGTGGCACGGAAGATAAGTTGAGGATTCTAGGTTCTTTGGGAAGAACTTCTTCTTCCTCTGGTAACAATTCTGTTGATCCTGCTGGTAACTCTTCTACCTGAATGTCTTGGTTAACATCGAAGTCTCCTAAATTGAAAAATACAAGTGGGTAAAATACAAGGGCACTAATAAAAAATTATAAATACGTACCTAAAAAATCTTGCTCCTGATGTATAAGGTCTAACAAGTTTATAGTATTTTTAGATGTCTCTAAAGCTGTGCTACATTCTGATCCATTTGGATTATCTTTCAATAAAGTATAACCATCTTTGGCAAACACTAGACCTCTATTAAATCCAGGAGGTACAATTAGTAATTCTAAATAAAAAATAGTAATAAAATAAATAAATAGGTATATCTCAAATCAACTCAAATATTATTGGAACAACATCAAATAATAGTGAAGGAAAAAAGTGTACAAGTCTAGGTGAATACAGTTGTTCAAAATCCCAGAAGTTTTTTGCTATTACCACTTTTACTTCGCCATATAACTGCTCATATGTTCTATTAATAATATACTCTGCCTGACAGGGCTTTGATGGCTTTGGCTGAAACTATAAATGCTTCATTTCCTATTGGCCTGTTTTCACCTTGGTGAACATGTCTTGCAAAGTTTGACCATTAAAAAATGAGAAATACCAGGTGTAGACATAGAAGAGGACCCCGACAAGGGCAGCACTTAGGCTCACTGGGGCCCATTGTGCTATCCCCCAAAGTAAGCTTGTCAGGCCAAAAGCCCACTAGTTTTTAGAAAGGAAAAGACCCTTTCACAACGTGCACGTCCCACAAGCTCGGGCTTCACATAGGTGTGACCTAAGCAAAGCAGTCTGGCATTGACTAAAGCGTCACATCGACAGACTAGTTGCTCGGTAGTTTCATCTACCCCAGCAGCCAGTGTCCAGTTAAGACCCCGGTAATGGTTCTAAGTGGGCCTCTGTTTAGATTTAGAAGTCTACTAGAACGGTTATAAGAGCCTGATATGCGATTTTTAATTCTAGCCTTGACAGCTGAAGGAGTAATTTCAAGAGCAGATTTCGGCCCAGTGAAAGCAGTGTTGCTACCTTCCCGAGCCAGCTGATTACCCCCAATATCCTGATCACCAGGCACCCAAATGAGGCTAATCCTAGTAGACTCACACAGCCTCCCTAGGGCTCTCCGATGTTCGAGTGATATCAGCGAATTGACCCTGTTCGAGGACAGAGCCTTAATCGCCCTTGACTATCACAGCATATATAGATATGCATGTCATGATATCCTTTGGAAAGGTTTTCCTGTACAGTCCAAGATTGCTGTAATCTCAGCCTACAGCCATACATACCATCCAAGAACAAGACTAATTCTTGCCCTGGGCCTCTCCCTATAGATTCCCACCCCAGATCCCTCCTTCATTAGAGGACAATCTGTAAACTGGACAGAGCCTGCTTTCAAAAAATGTGATATTTATATGCTTTTTGTTGAACCAACAGAATACTGATATCTCTGTATTTTGTATGTTCATTGTAGATGCCTGTATTAAATTTTTGTAACCAATAATTCAATTTTTTTTGTGAGCCAATGAAATTCTTTAATAGGTATTTTTTGGTTACTTGGGTGTAGTTGATCCCAAGAAAATAAGTTTTGTTCAAGAGACAAAAAAGATCAGAAACTCATATCACTAGTTCCCAATCTTTCCAAAATTTGTCGAGAGAAGAATAACATAATTTTTAAACAGACATGGTATTCTAAGTTCTAAATAAACTAAATGATGGACAAGCTGCAGGGAGAGTGTTCTGTAATTTATCTAAGGCATTTGTTGTATGAATTACAAAACAGTGCAGGACAAAATCTTGGTGTATGGATTTGGGGTTGATGTTTTAACTGATTTGGTTATTTGTATTATAGAGCAGTTAGCATTAGAGTAGAGGACATCTTTCTAAGTCATTGGATACCTTGCCAAGCGTAGCACAGAATTCGGTTCTTAGGCCTTTATTATTTTTACATTATGTTAATGATTTGCCAACCATTAATATTCAACAAGTGATTTATTGCTTTTTTTACAATACCACCATTTTATAGCTTCATAAAGATACAGAACATCTGCACTATTTAATTGATAAATATTTGAGAATAATAACAAATATGATACTCTACTAGAGGCACCTATTTTTGTAGGATGGAAGCCACCAAATTTGTTTTATTTTTGTATATATTTTTAAAGACTATGCAGGACAATCCTAGAGCAGCATTTTAAAGCAAAAACATTAAGTTGAGAAACCTATCGTCGTACATGTACAGGGAAGTACAATGTTCAAAAAACAGATGCACATTAGTAAGTATTTACTGTTTTTTAAAACATTTACATTCATATTCACTCATTAAAGTGTTTTAGACGATTTATCACTTGATAAGACAATCATGTATTGGTAAAGATAGAGCGGAACAACTATATCAATTAAAGCAGGGGTTTTCAAACTTTTTTCTCATGTACTGGTCATAAAAGTCATTTACAATATGTTATTTTAACAAAAATAGATACATTACAGGCAATGCCCAAATAATACAAAAAGTCATGATTATATAAAAAAAAGACTCAACATATACAAACAAAAAACAATATATAAATAATACTAATAGGTACAACAGGCTGTATCCAGTTCCAATCAAAAATTGGGCAAAGTTTGAACTGTCAATGTTACGTCAATATACATTAAGATACTATTGGAAACTAGACTTTTAAATATCAAAGCATTTATGTTAAATGCAAAGGAAATCTTTGGCCCAAGAATAGGGCACTGTGCTGCATGATGCCATCTCTTGATTAGTTTATGCCTCCTCAAAGGATGGTAGTGTGTATTTTTTTGTGGACAGAATAGTCAGAAATTACAAGAGACATTTTACACAAATTTCCAGACAGTGTATTCAGCAGAGAGGGTTGGTATAACTGTACCTGATTATATCCAGGAACGAACATCTGATGTAATTGTGAATCAAATCAAATTAGTGGATGTTTTTGATAAGATCTTTAACTGTAAAAAGAAATCAAATAGTGGACCCGATGGAGTACCTGAAATATTGTTGTTTAATGTGGTATGTACCATAACTCTACCACTTCATATATTATTCAATAAGTCATTGACAGAGTTCGAGTTTCCGAAAGTTTGGAAAGAGAGTTTCATAGTACCAATTTTTAAGTCAGGGGAGCGATGTAGAGTTAATAACTATAGGGGGGTAGCAAATCAATCGGCGATATCAAAAATTTTTGATTGCCTAGTCTCGGAGCAATTAAAATGGTCATGTAAAGAACTTATTTCTGATCAGCAGCATGGTTTTATGAGTGGCAGGTCCACGGTTAGCAGTTTGGTTGAGTTCGAGACGGCTGTGCTGGAGGCCTTGGAGGAAGGTTGTCAGGTCGACACAGTTTATACTGATTTCTTCAAGGCATTTGACAGTGTTAACTTTAGGCTGCTCATTGCCAAGTTGCGGTCTTTTGGGTTTGCCACTGATCTATTGAGATGGCTGGAGAGTTTTCTGACTGGTAGAGTTCAGAGGGTCAAGATAGGGCCTTTTTGTTCCAAGTTCATTACAGTAACATCTGGAGTACCGCAGGGAGGTCACTTGTCGCCTCTCTTATTTATACTGTTTGTCAATGATATAGCCCTAAGCTTACACTCCTGTAGGTGTCTACTGTTTGCTGATGATATGAAACTTTTTATGCCTATTAGGTCAGAGACGGATATTTTGGCACTCCAAACTGACCTTGACAGTTTTGTGCAGTGGACTCATGATAATCACCTTTCACTAAATGTTAAGAAATGTACCTTTATGAGCTTTTACACAGTCACTAAACAATATAGATCTGAATACACGATCGATGGAGTTCAATTGGAAGGGATGGATAAGGTAAGGGATCTTGGAGTATTATTTGACCGTAGAATTTCATTTAAAGATCAGAATGCTGCGGTAACCTCCAAGGCAATGCAGATACTGGGTTTGGTTTTGGATGTGGGAAAAGTTTGTCTCCATCATCTTTAGTACTTCTATACCTTTCTTTGGTTAGGCCACATCTTGAGTATGCTTCCATTGTATGGTCACCTATCTACAATGTCCATATATCAAAAAGTTTGTAAGATATTTGCAACATAAATTTGACATTCAATTACACTTACCATCCTTATCCTGCAGAAGAAAGATGAATGACCTATGCTTTACCTATAAAGTTTTAAATGGTATGGTAAACTGTCCGTTTCTACTACAGCAAATTAAATTCAAAATACCCTCTCGTACCCTTAGGAGATCTGACCTCTTTCATATCGATTTCCATCACACAAATTATGGACTTAATATGCCTCTCACACGGTCATTAAGAATATTAAATGAAATTCCTCTCTTGATCCTTTCGGAAGCTCATTACAAAAATTCAAAAAATGATTGAACAAATTCTTGGACTCTAATATAATTCCTGGTATGTTTTGAATGCTTGCAAAAATTTGTTATTTATGATTGCTTTTAGGTTACACATTTGTATTGGGAAAATACTAGTATTGCCTTACTTGAAAATTTATTTTTTGTAAATGTTTATTGTAATTCAATGGGGTATCCCATTTATTAATAAATAAATAAATAAATACGACCTCTTTAAAGGTAGGTTTATGAGCTTTAAACATGTAATTTTAAACTGATTTTTTCATTTTTAGTGTTTTTGTCATTGATATTCTCTATTTTTAATGTGCTTAATGTTAGCTTAATTCATTGGTTAGGAGCGTTTTGGAATACTGTTTTGCGATATGGAGTCCTTCATATCAGTGTCACATTGACAGAATTGGAAAAATACAAAATAGATTTGCAAAATACCTCTTATATAAATTTAATTTTCCACATCAAGGTCTGACATATAATACAAAAGCTCTTCTTTGTGGCCTGCAAACCCTAAAGTTTCGAAGAAAGAAGGCACTTATTTTTCTACATAAATTGGTCAATGGAGGGATTGACTGTGAAATATTGCTGGAGTTGGTCTCATTTTTGGTTCCTATAGGAGACAATCTCAACTATTTTTAAAAAGGTACCACCATACAAATTATGGGCTTAGCACATTTCTTAACTGGCTAGTATGCAACTACAACTACTTCCCAGAGTATGACATTTTTAAGCTCAGCATTTTGCAGCTAAAAAGGCAGTTAAGCGGATTGGTTTTGTGACGTTTTCTGTCTGGTTTTTTTGTAGATTCTGTGTAATTTTGTTATATTTATGGGTTATGTTACTTTTGGACCTGAAATTGTTTTATCATTGTATATCCTTTTTCTTTACTTACCTGTTTTTTCCAGGGTTATTTGACTTGGTACTTTTTTGACATTATTTACGAATTCATACCATTTGGAATGTTTAGCATTCTATAGTATACATTTCAGAGGGACCACTAGTCCAATGCTTGCATCGGCTATGATCTTACATTAATTAATTAAAAAAAAATTGTTTTTGGCATAATGTAAATGTAATGTTTAGTTTTAAGAGGATGAGTCTGCACAGAATTTGTAAATTTGCTGGAATTGTAAGAATAAGTGTTTTTTCTCCTTTTTATTTCAATTCTATTCTCTTCAGTATTTCTCTTTGTAAATTCAATCTGAGGTCAATTAATATTTCAGTCATTATTATGTAAAATTTCCATTTAACAACTTATTTCTGAGGAATTTCTATATATATATTTCTATATAGAAATTCCACCGCATCTGCATATTACCAGTGGTGCACATAGCACAGTTTCAGAATCCGTGATCTAAATCAAAATATAATAGATAAAAGAGCACCTGATTTATTCGTCAAAAGATTTCGTTTTGCCAAATCTAAAACTAGTTCTGGGAAAGTGCCAGGTTGAAAAGGTATATAGGAAGCACTGCCTCTAACAGCTTCAGTTGGTGGGGCTGGAGCTCTACTAAATGACATAGAATTTCTGGCATTGGCACCTACAGAATCCACTGGCACCTCTCGGAACTCGATAATTTCTCCAGAATCCAAGTCTCGTTGTACCTAAAATGTGAATATTGCTGAAAATTGTGATGGTGTCTAATTTAACATTTACCCTAAGTGTTGTTGAGGCAGGAGCTCCCTCAAAGTGAAGTAGCTCTTGTGGGTTGGGCTCTCGGGGCCAAAACTGCTGACTTCTCTCATACTTATGAATTGGAAGATTTTCTGGACAAGATAAATATTTCTCTAATACATCACGAACCTCAGGGAATATAGGGGGAGGTTCAAAATCACCCATAATTTAAATTACTCTAAAAGAATATTAAATAATAATAAATTAAAAACTAAAGGAGATGTGAGATAATAGTAGAATATTACTTATTACAACAGGGTTCAGAGGAGTCAAAACCAAGTCATATATCATTGTGTAAAATACCCACTTATTTACAAAGCTTTATTTAAACTAATTTCAACATAAGTTGAGTAAAGGATAGCTTCTATTATCAGAAACATATTTATTTTCTTGTCTACTAAGTCTATAATTTAAAAATATTAAAATTTGCGGATGAAGCTCTTTTGAAGAAGAAAAAAAATATATTACAGTGACGAAATGGCCTTACATTTCATAACTTCTGATTTATTTCAAATCTAACTGACTTCTTAAGTACCACACCTGGTGAAATCATTGTATCAATTTATTTACTGCCTCTATGTTGCCAGTGTTTGAGCTGTACCATTTTTTATGTTAGGGCTTTATTAATCTGATTAATCTAATGTATCAAAATGCTTGCTCTGTTTAAACTAGAGGGTTTTTTATGTTAAGGCTTTAATGATGATGCCTTCGGAAGGACCTGATGCTAACCCTTTACGGTTTCAGTTTGTGCTTCAGATGACAGCGTTTCAACTATAGAACAAAATCTTTTATTAAATAATTTATTCATTCAAAGAACAAAATATTATTAATAACTTAATAAACAGTAATAAATTTTAAATGGTATTATGCTTGGCAATACTTTTTTTTGGATTCGAGGAAATGGCGTGTAAATCATTAACAACGGTATTCACTAAAGAGGCGGCTTAGATTTAGAGCAGGTCTAACTTGACAGTTATATGTTTAAAGTGACATAAACAGCAATTAAACAAATATTTTTTCTAAATATCACAATTACAGAATGACAGTGACAGCAGCAAAATATAACTGGTAAACTAACAGTTTCAATTGCCATGGCGATTAGATCTGGTCTAACTCTTAAACATTTTTAGTGAATACAGGAATATATGTTAAATGGCCGTTGATTATCAGTTTGAGAATGTTTTAGTTAGATATCCCACATATTTTGTTGATACATTTTTACCATCAGTTCATTAAAAACTTAATGTAATAAACAGTATATTATATAAAAATATACTCTAACTGTCTATTCTGTATGCAATTTTAATATAATTAAAGTACCAGTAGACGTTTATAACCTTACAAAGTTATAACTATTTATGTTTTTTTTTTCAAAAAGTTGGTTCATCTGCATGAAATGTTTTTACTTCAAGGTAAGCTCTGATTCCCTGATCCTGAATTTTTAGTAAAAATTTGATTCTTATTTTAAGTAGGACTAGAAATGATAAAAAATACTTGGCAGGACAGAAAAATGGAAATGAAATGGGATGTTTTGAATTAAATTTCTCTAATGTATTTAAATGGCTTGAATTTGAATACATCTATTTAAAACTTGAAAAAACTGAATCAAAAATATTACAGATATTTTAGTCAATGCACTTTGAAGCTAAAAAAATATTCAAATACGTACTTAGGGATGTAAGAGTTCTAAAAAATGAAGTAGAATACTTTCGATACAAGCTCCACTTTAAAATGTATCTTCACAAAGCAACAATCATTTTCTTATTACCCTACATAAATCGACACACCACATTCATCAAAAATCAAAATAAACACAGCAAATCCAGACTACAGCTGACAGCTACACCAACCAAGTGGGGTTAAGAGTAAAAATTCTTCTGCACTAAAGTATGTTCAGACAACTGTACCGTACTGTACGTATTCTATTTCATAAGGCGCGGTGGAAGCTCAAATATTTTTTAGGTTGTTGTCACAACAATGTTATTACGATTGTTAGAGTGCAAAGATATATAATTTTATATGCAATTGTGTTTTAAAATCGTATTGCCTTTTGGTTAGCACTTTTTATATTAAAACAAGGATTTTTTAAACAAAACCTATACTGTTAACCAGATTTGAAATAAGCTTGAATGCTAAACTGTCTGATGATTGACAGGTTCTACATGGTATTTAAGGTCCTGTGTGACTGTGTATGTAAATCACTACAATTCCGTAATTATTTACAAATATTGAGCTCGGGTTTCGATTTTCGGGGAAACACTTAACCCAGTCCCAAGAACCTTAAACCACACAGGATAGTTACATTGGCTTTTTATTTCCTTAAGAAGAAAATATGGTTTAGCCTTTTGATGCTGCTATTTTGATTTTTAATGCAATAGTAGTAGTAGTAGTAGTAGTTAGGGGGAGGTCTAGAGACCTGACTGGTAGGCCGATTAGGCCCTTTCAGTCTACCCCAGCTCCTCTCTCAACCACCACCCGCCAACAGGTGTACATCCTTGAATCCGCCTGTCCTTACTATGTAAGTCTGCATATCCTTCCATGCAAGATCCTTAACTCCGTTCTTATGCAAGACCGTAGTGCCGAAAATATCTGGTCGCAGTCTCGCTCGCGCTTCACATCTGCACAGGAAGTGAAGCGGAGTTTCCTCCTCTTCCTGACACTCCGTACAGATAGAATCTTCCTCAATGTCTAACATAAAGAGGTGTCTCCTCAATCGACAGTGCCACGTTACTATTCCTACGATGGAATTTAGAGCTTTCCTGTCTCGGGCTAGTAACCACTCTGTTCGCCCCTTGTCGGGCTTCACAATAAAGTCTTTAGCTTGCCTCCCGACTTATCTGCTGCCTAGTGATGCCTAAAGCTGGTTCTGGTCCTACATACGGGCTGGTGGCGCCGAGTCTAGCGAACTCATCTGCCCTCTCGTTGCCCTCAAACCCACAGTGTCCTGGCATCCAAACCAACTCCACTCTTTTACGTCGCGCCAACTACTCTAGCCTGTCACTGCATTCCTGAACCAAAACTGATCTCGCCATGGGTGAGTCGAGCGCCTTAAGTGCTGCTTGACTGTCTGAGCATATGACAATCTATTCCTCTGCCCCCTCTATGGCTTCCTTCGTCGTTATTGCCATTAGAATGGCATATACCTCAGCCTGAAACACCGTTGAAAACTTCCCCAAAGGGAAGCTGGACAAGGTTTGTGTAGCCTCAATATAAACTCCAGCACCAGAGGATTGCAACTGTGTCATACGTGAACCATCCGTATAGCAAACAATTGCCTCTCTGGAGAACTCCAGCCTGTTTCTCTCCCAGTCTTCTCTTTCGGGGATTGAGATACTATAACTCTTATGCCATCTTAGTCTGCCTGAGGGTCGCGCTACTCTGTAGGTAGATAAAGGGATCTCTCTTTCCACAATGTGTGAGATCCTTGCATGACCCACAACCTCACCTTTGGTAAGCCAAGCTCCTGCGTCTCTCATTCGCAAGTGCGCTGCCATAGCCTCTTTCTTAATGAAAGTAGACAATGATGGCAGCCCTAGCAAGACCTCCAATGCTGCTGACGGCGTCGTCCTCATTACTCCAGTTATCGCTAGGCTAGCCAGTCTCTGGACTCTTGCAAGACTGGAACGAATAGTTTTCCTCTCCACCGAGGGCCACCATACTATTGAGCCGTATGATATCCTGGGTCTTATGACTGCTTGGTACAGCCAGTGCATGACCCTAGGACTTAGTCCTCAAGTTGTGCCTACCGCTCTACGGAGCTGCCAGAAGGTCGCTATTGACTTCCTTATCTGCCTATCGACATGAGTCTTCCAGCTCAGCTTTGCATCTACTGTGACCCCCAGGTATTTAACCTCTTTTGCCAAGGTCATTTGTTGACCATACAATCTTGGGGGTCGAAAATCTCCTAAATTCCTTCTCCTTGTAAAAAGGATCATCTCAGTCTTCCGCGGATTAACCGTGAGACCTACCTCATTATACCATGTCTCCAATATATTACAGGCCATCTGCATTCTCTCGCAGATGATACCCAAGTACTTGCCTGACATTAGAATCAATCCATCATCCGCATAAGCTTGTGCATAGAAGCCGGTCTCCACGTGTCTGTTGAGCAGACCGTCCATGACTAGACACCATAGGTGCAGGGAGAGACAGCTGCCTTGAGTTTAATGCAATAAATTACTACTCATTTTATATTAAACTAATAGAGCAACATTACCATATGAATTTCGGTCAATAAGCAATGGTCAATTGCTTATCAAAATGTTTTAGAAATTCATTTTTGGACATAAAAATAAATGGTTAGGAAATAGTTTAAACATTATGTCAAGATAAAAATATATTATTATGAGTGCCTTAATTCATGAAATTTTGTTATATTATGTACTTTTATGACAGGATGCCCGAAATCGTTACATAGTAATAAGCACTTTTCCGTAATTTAGGTACCTAAATGTATTGATTTAAAAGGCATACCGGTAAAGTGATTCTTAATTAGGAAAGTAAAAAACATGATATTACGATTTTTTAATAATTGTTATTAATGTCATACATATTTTTTTCAAAACTAAAAAATAATGTATTCTAGAGATTCCTAACACTGGAACCTGTGGTGGAAGATAGATCAAAATACAAGAGTTCTAACCACACTACACCACAACTTGTTACGTTCTGGACGCGCGTTTCGCTAACCAAGTTAGCATCATCAGCAGACGATATAAACTAAAGTAACTTATCCTAACGGAGACTATTTATAGGTAAATGTGGTCTCACTTGGTTGCACCCGACTGCACCGTTGTCAAGTAAACAATAGAGGGGACTATAGGGAATAGGCCCTCTGTCTTTATTTAGTGCTTTCTTACCACATTTAACTATTTCTATACTCTCAAATGCATCCAATAATCTATTATTAGATACATTTTTAATCAACTTAAGATTATTTATTCCTATTCGGTGATTGTTTTCCAAAGCATGTTGGGCAACGCTTGACTTTTCTGTTCTTCCATATCTTAAATGTGCCATGTGTTCTTTAAAACGAATGTTTATGGAGCGTTTAGATTGCCCATATTTTAGATCACAGTCATTACAGCTAATTTCATAGATGCCACTCCTCTCCCTCAAGTCGACTTTGTCTTTGAGGTTTCCAAGGAGATTTTTCAAACTATTCTCCGTTTTGTAGGCTACTCTAAAACCTACGTTTTTAAATACTTTTTCTAGACCTCTCGTATATCTGGGATCATATGGGATTACTATGAATTTATTGGAAGCCTCAGGTATTTGAAGAGAAGTGGCATCTTTTAACATTTTCTTATGCTTATGTCTATTTACTAGTTTATGTACAAAATTACCATTATATCCATTACTTTTAGCTATATTTTTAATCCGATTCATTTCATTGTTAAAACGTTCTTTACTTAGTGGAAAATTGACTAACCTGTGAGTAAAGAAATGGAATACTGCCATTTTGTGTTGACGGCAATGAAATGAGTCGGATGTTATATATCTATCAGTATTAGTAAATTTCCTATAAATATCAAATTCTAATTTATCGTTATTTCTAATAACTAACGTGTCGAGAAAAGGTAATTGCCCATTGTTCTCCTTTTCGTACGTAAAATTAATGGAAGGATGTTTATTGTTTAATGTTTCTAAGAAAGTGTCCAAATTTTCTGTTTTAGTATCAAAAATAGCAAATATATCGTCTACGTATCTATACCACACCCTTGGTAAATACTTGAGTTCTTTTTTGAATTGGGTTTCTAATCTGCCCATAAACAAATTTGCAAGGAACGGAGATAAGCAATTGCCCATCGCAGTTCCCTCTAGTTGTTTATAATATAAATACGAGATATACGAGAGGTCTAGAAAAAGTATTTAAAAACGTAGGTTTTATAGTAGCCTACAAAACGGAGAATAGTTTGAAAAATCTCCTTGGAAACCCCAAAGACAAAGTCGACTTGAGGGAGAGGAGTGGCATCTATGAAATTAGCTGTAATGACTGTGATCTAAAATATGTTGGGCAATCTAAACGCTCCATAAACATTCGTTTTAAAGAACACATGGCACATTTAAGATACGGAAGAACAGAAAAGTCAAGCGTTGCCCAACATGCTTTGGAAAACAATCACCGAATAGGAATAAATAATCTTAAGTTGATTAAAAATGTATCTAATAATAGATTATTGGATGCATTTGAGAGTATAGAAATAGTTAAATGTGGTAAGAAAGCACTAAATAAAGACAGTTTACTTGACAACGGTGCAGTCGGGTGCAACCAAGTGTGACCACATTTACCTATAGATAGTCTCGGTTAGGATAAGTTACTTTAGTTTATATCATCTGCTGATGATGCTAACTTGGTTAGCGAAACGCGCGTCCAGAACGTAACAAGTTGTGGTGTAGTGTGGTTAGAACTCTTGTATTTTGATCTATCTTCCACCACAGGTTTCAGTGTTAGGACTTAACATGGCTTCACGGTCAACGGAACAAAACCTTTATTGTAAGTACTGTACTAAGATTAGGTTAATAGCAGCAGATATTTGGTTTCTAAAATCATGCAAGTCTTTTTCAGTTTTCCCTAATTTCATTTCAGTCAAGATCCCTAAACAATCACCCGTTACTGGGAAGGTTGAATCTTTTGCCAAACAAAAGTGGCTAGATTTAGAAATTAAAAATTTGTATAGCAAACGAAGTATGCTTGAAATTGAAGCATACGGATTATTTAAAAAACTCACTTATAAGCTTATTAATTTAGAATTTGAACAGTGGTTAGATTTCCAAAGAAAAATGTTCGTAGTTATCGATGCCAAATTTTTGAAGAAAATGTGTTCACTTAAAAACAAACTGAGAAAGTTGAAACCACAAATTTCTTCGGAAGACGAGAACATTGTAGAAAATCTTTCTTCTCAGTCTTTTGATAATAGAGAAATCGCCCTTTTGAATAAAGGTTTGAATTTTGCAGAGCCTCCAGTAAAAAATAGTTTACCAACTATTATAGGGAATATCGAAAGTTCCATTCAATACGTGCCAGAGTCAACTAAGGGATTCATTAGAGAGGCTTGCAGAAATCAAATCTCAAAAAACGTTGTAAACAACAAGTCAAAATATGTTTCTCGTAAAAACACTGAAGTTATCCAGGGACTGAAGAAAAAGGAATGTTTTTATTTAAAAGCTGACAAAGGAAATAAGGTTGTTATACTAGACAAAACAGATTATTTTGAAAGAGTAGACAATTTGATTCAAACTGGTCCTTATGATCTAATTGAGAAAAACCCGTTATAAAAAATGATAACAGAAGTAAAAAGTACTTTAAAACAGTGTAAAAACCTTGTGTCCGATAAACTAAAATTCAAACTAACACATAGTAACCCACAGTTATCTAAACTGTATTGCCTTCCCAAAATTCATAAACCTGGGAAGTCCATGAGACCTATTGTTTCAGCTGTTGGATCACCAACGTACAATATTTCAAAATGGTTAGTAGAAGAATTCGGCAAATTAAATATCTCGTATGATAACTTTGAGGTTATTAACTCGTTAGAATTCTTAGATAAAATTAAGAATGTTCACTTAAAAGAAGGTGAAATTTTAATATCTTTTGATGTAAGCTCATTGTTTCCTAGTGTACCCATACCACTAGCTTTAGAGTACCTAAAGGAACTACTTGAAATCAATAATTTGAAGAAAGAAATTATTGATGAGTATTTACTTCTCACAAAATTATGTATGAATCAAAATTTTTTTCAGTACAACAATAAATATTATAAACAACTAGAGGGAACTGCGATGGGCAATTGCTTATCTCCGTTCCTTGCAAATTTGTTTATGGGCAGATAGAAACCCAATTCAAAAAAGAACTCAAGTATTTCCCAAGGGTGTGGTATAGATACGTAGACGATATATTTGCTATTTTTGATACTAAAACAGAAAATTTGGACACTTTCTTAGAAACATTAAACAATAAACATCCTTCCATTAATTTTACGTACGAAAAGGAGAACAATGGGCAATTACCTTTTCTCGACACGTTAGTTATTAGAAATAACGATAAATTAGAATTTGATATTTATAGGAAATTTACTAATACTGATAGATATATAACATCCGACTCATTTCATTGCCGTCAACACAAAATGGCAGCATTCCATTTCTTAACTCACAGGTTAGTCAATTTTCCACTAAGTAAAGAACGTTTTAACAATGAAATGAATCGGATTAAAAATATAGCTAAAAGTAATGGATATAATGATAATTTTGTACATAAACTAGTAAATAGACATAAGCATAAGAAAATGTTAAAAGATGCCACTTCTCTTCAAAACCTGAGGCTTCCAATAAATTCATAGTAATCCCATATGATCCCAGATATACGAGAGGTCTAGAAAAAGTATTTAAAAACGTAGGTAGAAAAATCTCCTTGGAAACCCCAAAGACAAAGTCGACTTGAGGGAGAGGAGTGGCATCTATGAAATTAGCTGTAATGACTGTGATCTAAAATATGTTGGGCAAACTAAACGCTCCATAAAGATTAGTTTTAAAGAACACATGGCACATTTAAGATACGGAAGAACAGAAAAGTCAAGCGTTGCCCAACATGCTTTGGAAAACAATCACCGAATAGGAATAAATAATCGTAAGTTGATTAAAAATGTATCTAATAATAGATTATTGGATGCATTTGAGAGTATAGAAATAGTTAAATGTGGTAAGAAAGCACTAAATAAAGACAGAGGGCCTATTCCCTATAGTCCCCTCTATTGTTTACTTGACAACGGTGCAGTCGGGTGCAACCAAGTGTGACCACATTTACCTATAAATAGTCTCGGTTAGGATAAGTTACTTTAGTTTATATCATCTGCTGATGATGCTAACTTGGTTAGCGAAACGCGCGTCCAGAACGTAACAAGTTGTGGTGTAGTGTGGTTAGAACTCTTGTATTTGGATCTATTCTAGAGGTTACAAAAAATATCTTACAACGAAAATGGAAATAAAAAAGCCAATAACTACAGAGGCTTCTGATACCTAAGTATAAATAAGTTTTACATTAATAAACAAGGTTGACATTTGCATTAATACTAAAAAAGCAGCATTCCAGAGCAAAAATTAAAATTAAAAGTACCTGCTATATGTTAAAAAAAAACACAACTTGAACTGAAGAATTAACAAAAAAATAATAAAGAATCCAAATTTATCTATAGCTAATATGTTTCTTCTTCACCGGTATACCCACTGTTTCTTCATAATAATTATTTATGGAAATCTATGAAAAGTTACACCTGGCAAGTGATTTTTGTAACTATTTTTGCAATTATACACAGCACATATATTCCCAGATACTGTTTTTTGTTATGAAGACTTTTGCAGAAGTAAATATATAAGTTATAAAAGGTTTTAATTATATCCTTAGCTAATTACGTTTCACTATGCACGAACAACACTTTGTGACCTATTACCACTTGTAAAAACTCAAGAATATTGAGAAAGCAATGCTTAAAAAAAATTTCTATTACAGAGCAATGTGACTAATACTAAATCTTTACACTGACAAGGCCGGAGTACGTCACTTACCTTGTCATTGACCTTTGCTGTCGGCGAGAAACGTCAAACGTTACGCTTACGAGAAGTAACTATCCTGTGTGGTTTATGATTCTTGATCTAGTCCGGCATCGCAATGATTGCATCGATTGACCGAAATAATATGTGCTGCCTACGTAGCGGAAGTTCATATCATCAAAACAAATGCGTTGACATCAAAAAATATATTTGAAACATGATAAGGGTTTAGTTCGTTTTTCTACTATCTGGGGTAAACTAAACTACCAGTTTTATTAATAATTAATTCCACTGCGTTGGCAACACTGTATGTAACAATTTGTCCATGACTCAGTGTTGCCAATGGGTGTGTAATTACACGGTTTACATGTAATTTGGAGCCGATGCGTGTAGTATTCGTGCCCTTGCCAAAAGTGTGTAATTTTCCTGCAATATGCAATAAAAAGAAATTATATTCTACGGCCAGTGTCAGCCAATTAGTCGAGTCGAGTTGAGCACGCCACTGGAAGTTTAACGATTGGCAAATGGTGCAAAAACTATAGTTATTGCATTGCAAGTAGAAGACAGAAAACTATGCATATAGTTAAATGTTGGTTAACGTTCGGATTCGTTTGACGAAACACAACGAACATACAAAAAAAAAACAGATTTTAATTATTTATTGGGCCAATGACTGACCGATGCTTAAAACAGGTAAATAAATACCTAAGTAGCTTATTCTTCTTGTTCTCGTAGACTAATAAAAGTATAATATTAATCATATTTTTTGTAGCAAGCTGCAAAACCCAGTACGTCCTAATCTCATGGCGGCTATCTAGCATATTTTTAATATTATATTAAATTGTCAAGGATTTTTTCATGTCATCAAATCTGCGATAGCAAATCCGCTGCCATCCACGATTCCACGTTTAAAATCTGCGAAAACTGATGCTGTATCAAAGTGTGCTATTTGAAGAGCTGCAGTGTGCAATTTGCCAATGTTGGCAACACTGCCATGACCAATACTTCGGCTTCTTTGTTGATATGTTCAGATATGCTTCTTTAGATGGTCCCAAAGAAATCTACCTCAAACAATAGGTAAGGACTAGTGGATGGCCACAGGGGCGTGCGGTGAAATTTTAAGAAAGGAAAGCAATTTTTAGAAACTTGCCTATTTGTAATGTAATTCGATTCTCCGATCATTTTTTGCAAATTCGTCAATGACGTCACCATAAAAACCTCGGTGCTCCGACATATTTTGGAGAAGTTTATTTTCAATGGACAACAGCGATGTATGCGAAAGTCTCTCCTGCCCCGTTGAATATCTCACGAAATTTTTGATACGTTTAAGTGTTGAAAAATTGCGTTCTACTGATGAACTTGTGACAGGTATTGTCAATACAATTTCGACTCTTCGGTGTAGACATCTTCCAGCTCCTTGTCTTTTAAAAATTGCATTAGTTCCGTAGCGTTATTTTTTGCGCTACTGTCATCAGTTTCGTAAATCATTTTTAGTTCAGATCGCAGTAACACTCGGTCGAAGAACTGGCCATAATGAAGAAGAAGAGATTTAAACGCATCTTCTGGAAAAGTTTTTTCTTTAAATGCATCAAAATTGCAGAGCTCGAGGAATTTAAAATCGTTTAAACCGTTAAATCTATAGTTTATTTGTTGCTGAATTTGATCGATTATTTCGGAAAAGAGGCGTCTGTATGATGCTTGAACATCTCCCACCTTGTCTGTTCGAAGACCCTTGGCTTGTGGCTCTACATTTAACGGCATCGTTTTCTCCCAAAATAGGTCAAAGTCATCTCTTTTTTGGCTTAACATCGACTTAAAATCATCCACTTTTTTTAGGCGAAAAACAATATCATTTGTTTTAGTTTGTAATATATTAAAAACATTGTCCGAGAAAGGAAATATTTCTGAAAATATGTTCAACAAATAATTAGAATTAAATTCCCGTTTCAAACAGTCCAAAAACCCCCTCGAACTATTTACTGCTTCTGAGTCCCACGTTTCATTATTTTCTATTATATTCTCAAATAGTTCCACCTAGTAGGAGCTACTTTGGGCAATCGTTTGTGGGCAATGGAGTCCAAAGCTTGTGTACGTTTTGTTGACTCGGAAAAAAAAGCAGCCATGCCACTTAAAGTAACGAAAAATGCTTTACACTCTTTATTGTGATTGATGGACTGGGATAAAACTAAATTTAATTTACAAAACAATGGACAAACAGCACTTGGGAAAGTTTCTCGAACTTTAGCTTGCAGATCCCCTAATTGTCCTGCCATCACTGCAGCTCCGTCATAGCTTTGAGCAACTAATTTTTTCTCTCCATTAATTTCTTTAGTAACCTTATAAATTACGGTATATAATGCATCTGCTGTACGATTTTCGGACACATTCTTAAAACCAAAAAATCGCTCTTGACTACTTCCGTCTGTTTTAACGTAGCTTATTACTATAGATAATTGGCTAAAATTAGTGATATCAGTTGTTTCGTCCAGAACAATAGCAGTGAACCACGCCTCGCCAATCTTCTGCTTAATTCTTTTTAGAATAATGGTTGCAACAGCGGAAATTAAATCATTCTGGATTCAATTCAACGCTCCGCGAAAAACGATAGACTGCTCTAAATGATTTTTTAAGCAATCATCATATTTAGCCATTAAACTAAGTAAAACTTGAAAATTTCCTCTATTTGAAGAAACCCTTGTTTCGTCATGACCTCTAAATCCCAATTCGTCCTGTCCGAGAAAACAAACAACATCGATAAGTCTTAATATTTGCCTATTTTTATAGACTAGTTCATTGTGTTGGCGGTGACTAATTTCCAACTGTTTATTAAGGGCGTGTTCAATTCTGGTTTTGCCTAAGACTTTTTCTTTTATGACGGCCTGCAAATGCGCTTTGGACATAATGTGTCTTTTTACAGCTTTATGGAAATCGTTTAAGTCGGAAAAACCAGTTTTATTCCAGATACCTTTTTCATTTTCAAAAAGTAAACATGGCCAACAAAATAATTTACTTATATTTTCACACCCTGTTAGCCATTTAGATTGTTCGTATTGTCTTTTCGGATAAAAATGTCTAATACAGTTTTTGATTATTGTGGTTAAATTTTTCATAGGCGGTTTTGCCTTTCCTTTGGAAATTATTTGAAGTTTATCAGTGAAGTTTAACGTTGAAAATCCCTTTATTATTAAGACACACACCACACATTCACACACACTCTTCTTACTAAATTCTCCAACATTTTCAACGTTATTACCGACAGCCGAAGTTGATGGTATTTGCATATCCACGTTCGTATTATTGTCTTCCATATCGCACCATGCACGAGGCGGCGTACGCATTACACAACACACGGATAGCCGTTCAAACAAAGAACCTACTCCAACGATAGCTTCCGCCACCACTTAAAGCACGCGACTGAAATGTAAAAATTGCAAATAGCCGGTGGGAAGTTCAATAACCTCTGGCTCGATTCACGGGAAATTAAGCATACAGAACTTGGCTGCGGAGAAGCTAGCGGCCCGCATAGGTTTTATTCGGTATTCTATTGTGGCTGGGTCGGAGTCAAGGCCGCATTTATTATAGGCTTGATAATAAAGATAATATTTTAGCATTTTTAATAAAGACTAAATTAATGGTTTCCTATTTCAAAAATTACATTCTAGATGTTTTGTAATTTTTTTTGGGGATGCACTGCTTCACTTGCTTCCATGGACTGCACGCCCATGTATGCCCAAGAAATGGTTTCATTCATTCACGAAAGCGTTGGTTTAAAAATTTAACATCATACACGGCATGCCGAAGAGCCACATTATGTTGCCGTATTAAGTTTTGATATTCTTCTAAGTGTAATCACAAAACATTCGCTTGAGATTTTGTGAGGGTAATTCATCAAAGAAATGTTCAATTTCATTTTACATACCGGCAGTTGTGAACACATATTAAAAAAAAGTCTTCTAACATTTGAAGAATAGGTACAAAAAATAACGCACCAAAAGCATTTCCTGTATAAGCTGCAATGCCAGCACAGAGAATAAGCGTTTTTCAAAATTCGTGGATGAGAAACTTTTTTCCTTTTTCCCGAACGAATAAATATTTCCCTTTATTAGGAATAGTGTATATTGTATTTTCAAACATTTTTATTGGATACCATTTAGTTGCAACATATTGTATCCTTACCAGTTTCTACTTAATGCTGCTACATTTGATTTTTGGGCACAATTTAAAATAAATTCGATAACTAGTATTTAATTTTATCTCTAAAATTTACAGTCAACTGAATAAAAATTTTTTACGTTGATTTTTTAAACGTTTTATTTGGCCTTTGTTATATTCATACCAGAATGTTACTAGTTCATTCCTACGTAAGACTTGATTTTTATGCAAAATTTGAGGTAAATTTCATAATTAGGTTTTTTAGTAATTGCATATTGGACTTTTATAAAAATATTACCACGCCATTCCCATAATTTTTGACTAAAATTTGAAGTCAATCTGATAAGTAGTTTTTAAGCTACGCCGCACAGTGATTCCACAGAACAAAATAATTAATATAACTAAAATAATAAAGAACAATACCCAGTCAACTTAAATCATTACAAAAAAAATATATAAAATAAACTTTACTAGTCAAATTCAAGCGCCAGTCTTAGCAGGCCGCGGCCGGCGCGAGATAAACAATTATTTGTTGCTAAATGTCAGTTGTTGCGTGCTTGAGTGTGTCCTGGTAAAAAGTTAATGAATTTTTGGAAAATGGATGTGATTTTGCCAGGTATTCACTTAAATTTTTTACATATAGCGTGCTCTGCAATATATGTTTTTTTCTTCTGATAGCTTTCTTGTGTACACATGCAAAATGATACCTATTTTTTTAAATTGAAAAATGGGAAGGCTTGCGCTTTCAAGTTATCAAAAGTTATTAAATATGATTAGTTAAAAAACGTTTCTTGGTATCTTTGCTAAGGTATGATGTTCTATTTGCTTGCCTCTTTTTGCCTTTTAATGAGTGTTCACCTCTTTCTTAGAGAGACGCGTATCCATTTTTTATTATTTTATTTATTTATTGCTTTATTGTTACAGAGTAGCATATAATAATTACAATGATATTATATTAAAATATAAAATGTTACCACTATCTATAACAAAGGCAGAGTTCGCACTCACCGCTTTTACGGAGAGCAGCGCTCTTCCACTCAACCCAAATCTACGATGTAAAGATCCATTCGATGTCCTGTTGCTCCCAAAGGCTAATCACGAGGACTACTTGACAAATGTGGAAAGTAAATGGAGTATGATGGACTGCGCAAAGATCTTTACTCGTGATAAGATAAAGACTGAAATGTCCAAAACACCCTAGAAGCTCTTTACCTACATATAGCATATAAAACTACGTGTAAACCTAATGTAAATATAATAATGCACAATTTATACAGTAAAAAGCAGTAAAAAGCAGGAGAAACATTACAATAGCAGATACCAGCAAATAGCGAGAAAAGCATAATAAAAATCTACAAACGATTATTTAACCAGTCCTTGAGACGTTTCTTAAAAACAATTAGCGAAAGGTTTTTGATATTTGCGGGAATTTCGTTATATACTTTAGCAATATTATAGCTAAATGATCCACAGAATTGAGCGGTTCTATGTGTTGGAATAGTCAGTTGGTCTTTATGCCGAATATTTATCGTATGGACTGAACTGCGAAATTTTAATTTGTCGTAAAGGTATGTAGGCTTTTTCTTTGAAATAATTTTATAATAAAAGACTGAACAGTGTAATGTTCTGCGATCCACCATATTAAGCCATCCCAAGCTCCTGAGGGACAATGATACGTGATCTCTCCTTTTAAGACCACAAATAAGCCGAATACAAGCGTTCTGAACAAGTTGCAGTCGCCGAGCGTCTGCCTGAATTATGTTAGATCCATAAACAACATCGCCATAGTTCAAGTGGGAGAAAACCATAGCTTCGCAGATAATAAGGCGACATTTCTTATTCAGTAAGTGCCTGTTAAGGTAGGTCATTTTAAGGTTCATAAACGCTCTTCTGATAATAGCAGAGACGTGTTCCGAAAATCTCATTCTGCAATCCAAAACCAAACCCAGACTTTTTGAACTCACCTTCAAAGAAAGATGCACTCCATTCATCGAAATGTCGATGATGGGTAGGCATCTTAAGCGGGCTGCAGACCCTCCAAACAGCAACATGCACGACTTAGAGGCATTCAAAGTCAAGCAGTATTTTCGAGAGATGTTACAAAGAGATGACAGATCCTGATTGATTTTGTTGCATGCTTCAGTCAAGGTGTCCTCAGAAAATGAAAAATAGACCTGCGTGTCATCGGCATACATATATCTACAAAATCGCGGAACTTTAGGGAACTGAGAAGTGTACAGAGAGAAGAGCAAAGGGCCGAGTATGGAACCCTGAGGTACCCCACAAGTTATGTAGGAGGGTTCAGATATTTTTCCACACAGCTTAACCGATTGAGATCTGTTGTGTAAGTATGAACGTAAAAGATCTAATGAACCCCTCGAGAAACCCAAATAGTTTAAAAGAGCCAACATCAAGCTATGATGTATGCGATCAAACGCTTTCGAGTAATCAAGCAGGACTAATAATGTCAGTCTGGCACTATCTGATTCAATTTGGATGTCATCTGTGACCTTACTCAATGCCGAAACACAGCTGTGATTATTGCGAAATCCGGATTGAAACTCAGGGAGTATGGAGTTTTCCTCCACGAATGTCCTGATTTGACGGTCCCAAATTTTTTCTAATACTTTAGAAAGCACGCATAATAAACTAATTGGTCTTAGGTCTTGAAAGTCCTTAGGATCAGCTTTTTTAGCTAGAGGAAAAACGTGTGTTGACTTCCAAAGCGCCGGAAATGTGCTATGAGCTGTGCAAAAATTAAATATGTGTTCAATCACTGGAAGGATACGAGGGCAACAGTAAAGGAGGATATTCGTGCTTATACCATCTGGTCCAACGGAGTTGGACTTTATTGAGAGGAGAGTGCGATAAATTTCTAGTTCATTTGTCGGTTCAAATGAAAATTGATTTCCTATTAACTTGTTATTTGCCAGATAATCCATTGTCTCTGCATCCGGATTTAGGTTGGAAATGGCACTCAAAAAATAATTATGTATCTTCTGTGGATCAGACAGATGCTCAGGCAGTTCATTATTGGGTCTTGTAGTAATTATGTTCAGCTTCTTTACCTCCCTCCAGAACACCTTGCCATCACCAGAAGAGATCTTATATTCAAAATAGGCCCTTTTTTCTCTCTTAACTGCGTGGTTGATTTCATTTCTCAAAGCTTTATAGAAATTCCAGTCCTCAGGTCTCTTGTGCTGTTTAAATTTAAGTAAGGCTTTATCGCGTCTGCGCATGAGCAACTTCAAAGCATTGGTTAGCCAAGGTGCCGAATTCTTTGAAATACGAACGGTTTTTATAGGAGCATAATAATCAAAAAGACTCAGTATAATTGAGTTGAATCGAGAAATCTTTAAATCAATATCATCGGCGTAATAAACGGGAAAAAAGTTCATCAAATTTAAATCCTGGGTAAACTCGTTAATGTTAATATTATTAAGATTTCGGGAAGTATGTAAAAATTGGGTCATTTTTAATTTTAAACTTGGAATTAAACAGGATACAAGATGATGATCAGATATTTCATTAGAAGCGGATACTTGGGAAATAATTTTAGGTATGTTATTTGAGCAGAACAAAACATCCAGGAGTTTGGCACTGTGTGAAGTATATCGAGTTGGTTCCTTCACTAACTGACCTAGATCGAATGACTCCAGCAGCGAATAAAAATCTTTTGTGGACTTGTTTTCGAAATCTAGCATATCAATGTTTAAATCCCCTGCGCCAATCAAGAATTCAAACTCAGGTATCAAAATACCAAGCACAGTCTCCAGTTCTCCGAGAAAGTCACCAATAGAAGAGCCCGGGGGTCGATACAACGAGCCCACAGCATACCGACGTTTTAAATGTTTTATTGATATCCATATCTGTTCAGTATGGTCAATGGCACCAAGAATAATGACGTTCGACTCTATGCAGTTGCGGACATAGATCGCAACGCCACCTCCTCTGCCAGTAGATCTATCTTTACGATGCAGCCGATATCCCTGCATTGACACCAGATCATCTGTTACACCTGCATGTAGCCAGGTCTCAGAGATCGTGACAATATCATACTTGTTACAGACAACGTCTTTAAATGTGTTAAAATTTGCTGGTAGCGAACGAGCATTAACGTGACATACCTTAAGAGCCATCGTTCTATACATAAAATAATGTATTTATGTTTGATAAGAAGATAATAATTTCTGTTCAGTATTTATGCCAACAAAAAATATTTAAACATTGCGTTGTAATAAAAAATACAAATGCCTAGTGTTCAATAGTGAATGATGTACAATCAATACACACATTTAAAGTATTTAATAAATCAGTCTTAAAAAAGGCGACGAACGCGTGGACGATAGAAAATACCATTCAATGATGGAGCAGTAGCATGCAACTTTATAGACTTTACAATACTATTATTATTGGCAAATTAAAAGCTAAATGGGATTAATCTTTTTACACATTAAAATTATACAAAAAAAAACGTAAAAAAAAAAAATAGTCACAATAAAAAATGTAAAAAATGACAATACCTACAATTTACATAATATTATACAAATACAAAAAAAAGAAAGAGAGAAAAAAAAAGTTCATCAATTGAAATATACATTTTTAACCGTGGTCCTTGAACGAGTAGTTCTCTTTGATGGATTTGTGCTTTGTACCGTTTAATTCGGAACTAGTTGATCTAACTTCTTCTCCCTGGTTTTGAATCACAGGCTGCAAAACCACAGATTGTATAACCGCTGCGTCGATGTCCTGATTGTTAGTAGCCTCAGCTGGTAATGCGGGCGTTATATGATTTATTGCCAGATGGTTTTCGGATTTTTCGAGCTGTATCAAATCCTTGTATGTAAATTCATCACCATTCACAACCAAGATATTGTTCTTTATATTCGCGTCAAAATTATTTGATCGAGCTTTTTTTAGATGGGAGTATAGTACTTTACTTTGGTCGTAGTCCTCAGGTATTAAATCTTTTTTGACGTAAATGTTTGTACCTTTGAGCTCCTTAGATTTGCTAAGGATATCAACTTTAAGGTTATAGTTTACGACTTCAACTAATAGGGGTCTAACTTGCTTCTCACGTGACTTTCCAATACGATAACTGTCTCTCAGATCAGCGAAACGACAAACAATATGCAATTTGTTATTAATTAAATCAAGGAGATTTTGTAAGTCCGAAAGTGGATTTGTTTCTTCTACTCCATAGAATATTAAGTTGTATTTTTTGAGTTTCCTCTCGCAGGTTAGGAGTCGCTGTTTTAGTTGGTTATTTTCCTCCTTCAATTTCAGATTGTCTTCTTTGATGGAGTTGATTTTAGAGTGTGCAATTCATTCTTGATATCATTGTAATTCTTTCTGTTCTCCTCATCAGCTTCCTCTGTCTTTGCAAGACTAATTTTTAGAAGATCAAGTATTTCTTGGTTTGCGGGTTCACCCATGCCAGAAAGTAGCAACTCGCAGTACGACTCTGTACAGGTCGTATAATTGTACTGCGTGCAATAAGATGTACTAAATGATTTTTTGCTATTGTCTGTCTACCTAATTGTCGTGCTGATTTGATTCAAATTATATTAAAAACGAATAGTAAGTTTATTGTTGTACTCACAGGAATTACTAAATATGTGTCCTGATGAATGGCAGAAAACACTTTACGGTAGCAAATATATTAATTATCAGTGTAAACCAAGAAATTACCAAATTAGTCTAGGAGCACTTAATAAACAATCTTATTGGAAACACAGGACCGTATACTGCTACGAGCTGTTTGTTTAATGTGCTGAAACAAGGCGATAAATTCCAACCTACAACATCACAGTCGCAAGCGAAATTAATGCATTTCGTAAAAGAACATATTAAAGATAAAGACATCAATCATGAAAATTTTAAAAATATACAGGGTAAGCTAAAAAGTTTCTCTATTCTGCTTCTGAAAAAATGGAAAGAAAGCCGAAGATTTTTATCAGATTTTGTTGCAAAAAATGAAGAATGGCTTGAAGAAGAACTAAACTTTTCGACAATTAAAAAGCCTGGTCGGCCAAAAATAGCATTTTCCCCTCGAGTAATCGTACCCAGAGGCGCAGAGTGAAAAATTTAGTAAAAAAAAACCAGTCAAAATGAGCTTTATATGGCCACTGAAATGAAGCTTCGATCAGACGGACATAGAAACGTAGCAAGTGTCTTTCACGAAATAGCGTATTCTCCAAACAGAGCTGCACAACTCAAAAAAACGATGAAAAATAGTGAGAAGCAAAACCAGTCTTATACCCCTGATGAAGCTTTAGCGTTGTTTATTTCTTTAAAACTAACACGTCATCAATACATCGGATAAGGAACATCAGCAAAAAAGAAAGGGCTTAGTAATCTTTATCCAAGCTACCCCAAAATTATTGAATCTAAAAAAAGTTGCTATCCTTCTCAGAACCATAGATCCATAACAGAAAAATCTGCCGAAATTAATTTAGAGTCTATTAAACCACACAATTGAACGGATCAGTGCAGTTCAGAGAGATGTGTTTTTGTCAACTTTTGATTGCTCTGCCGAAAATAGCCCAAGGGTTGCAAATGGATTTCAAGTGGGGAGCAGATGGTAGTGGAAGTTACAATAATTATAAGCAACGTTCCACGTTCAAATTTAATGGACAGTTATATAGGCAAAGGTCTGGGCTGGCTATGGGTTCTTGTTTGTCGCCATTTCTGAGTGAGGTTTTCATGAACAATTTGGAAAACAGGATAATGAATAGTTATTTTGCCTCCTTTCTAACAGCATATAAAAGATACGTGGATGATATTTGCATTGTGTGGAATGGCAACAGAAATCAGTTGGAAGAGTTTTTACAATTCGTTAACTCCTTGCATCCTAAAATTGAGTTTACATTGGAAATGGAAGATGAAGGAAAGCTACCCTTTCTTGACCTTTTACTATCTCGGAAACACAGTAGGATAGAGTTTGAGGTTTACCGGAAAACATCGTCCACGGATAATGTTATTCAGTATGCTTCACACTCTCCTTACACACATAAATTTGCCGCGTTCAACTCCTTTTTCTATCGGTTGTGTAATTTACCATTGTCAAGGGAAGCGTTTACTAAGGAGCGTGATATTATAATGCAGATTGCTATGAATAACGGTTTTCCTTTGGAGTCCATCACCAAATTATATTACAAATTTATAAACAAGTACAAAATGTCCTATACTATCATAAATTCAAAACTTAGCGATGAGACAAATTTTTTCAAGTGCATTACTTTTTTCGGAAGTATTTCTCTCCAATTGGCAAAATTTTTTAAAAATATTAAAAATGTCAATATTTCATTTAAAACAGTAAATACTCTCAAGAGATATTTAGTAAGGACAAAGGACACAACCGATAAATTGTCCAGATCTGGGGTTTATGCACTAAATTGTAGCGAATGTTCCACGACCTATGTGGGACAAACAGGTCGAAAAATTTCCACAAGGGTGAGAGAACATTTAAGCCTTGTCAACAAATTCAGAAATACGGATGTAACTGAGACTGTTTCGGCTTTTGCCAATCATTTGTTGGAGTCAGGTCATGAATTTTCCATTTCTGACGTTGATGTTTTACATGAATGTCCGAAGGGGAAAAAGCTTGACCTTCTAGAAAAAATGGAAATAACCAAAGCTATAAAAAGTCCCATTCTCACTTGCGTTAACGATGTTTTTAATTTTAAACCAACCCTAATATTTAACAATTCAATGTAATAATAATTGTAGGCAACCTTCATTTCATTCACTAATTCATAGAGTGAGAGTTTTTGGTTCTTTTATTCGAATAGTCAAGTGGTCTGTGGGTGGTTGCTTCGGTGTCTCACTCGGGTGGTCTGGGTTCGATCCCGTCTAGAGACATGAATCTTTTTTAATACTTTTTTAATATTTTATTTTGTTTATTCACGTGAGACTTAACCTCATTTTAATGTCCATCAAATATGTATAAGTAGTTGTTTGTTTTGTTGTGCTTTAGTGTGTTTTATTCTATTTGTAAGTTATTGTTTTAGGATTTGTGAGTGTGATTATTTACTAAGGTTCTCTCTGTTGTTTGTAGGTCTGATGATGCTCGAAAGGGCGAAACACGTGTCATGTTTGTTGTGAATTGTAAAATTATAATTTAATAAGACCGAGACTTGGAGTCTTTTTCTATGTTTGTTATTATAAGCAACGATTTGAATCAAAAGAATCGGACGACTCGAATATCTTTGCAACCCATGTGGTACCTTTGCAGCTCTACTATCTATCAAAATCTGAAAAAAAAAATAATTTGGCAAAATCCGAGAACATCTTCAACCCGTTTCTGTAGGCCAGTGAAATTACAGTTTGTGAAAGAAACAGATTCGCTTATTAAAGAAGAATTTGCCATCTCTTACCAACCAAAATTGTTATCGAGAAAGCAAGCTTTTCCGTCAAACATCAGTTACATAAAACTATGGTTGACGGAAAGGTTTGTAACTCATTGATGGATAACTCGTCCCAAAAGTGTTGTATTTGTAAGGCGGGTCCTAAAGAGTTTAATGATATTCCTACTTTGGTATCACGTAAATTGAGTACGGAAGCGATTAGTTTAGGATTGTCAACATTACATGCATACATTAGGTCTTTTGAACTTCTGCTGCACGTAGCATATCGTTTGGACTTTAAAACTTGGCAAGTCCAAAAAGAAAATAAAAATTTATTCGAAACGAAAAAAAAAAACAGAATATTTCCGGATTTCGGGAAAAAACAGGACTTTTAGTAGATATGCCTAAATCAGGCTTTGGAAATACAAACGAATGCAACACTGCTCGTCGCTTTTTCCCAGATCCGAAAATGTCTGCCAGCATTACAGGTATAGACGAGAACTTAATTTACCGATTTAGTGTTATTCTTTCTACGTTAATTTGTAATTATAATATCGATTCGAAAAAGTTTCACGAGTATGCAATGGAAACAGCTGATTTATATATAAAATTATATGAGTGGTATCCTATGGCTCCGAGTGTACACAAAAAACTTATTCATAGCAAAGAAGTTCTTGATCTATTTATGCTACCTATTGGGCAAATGTCCGAGGACGCCCAAGAAGCTCGTCATAAAGAAATCCGTTATTACCGAGAACATAACACTCGTAAAATTTCGCGAATCAGTACGCATCAAGATCTCTTAAATATTCTGTTAGTATCCTCGGATCCATTAATATCCAGTATTAGAACTTTGCCACCCAGACAAAAAGGTATTATCAATAGAGATGTGATAAATTTGCTTAAACCACCTGACAAAAATGTAGGTTATGACAGCGGCAGCGCTGCTTCTGACGACTCAGATCCCATCTTGCTTATCTACACGACCATCCATCTAGTGTGTGTTTTGAGGGGCATACAAGTACTAGCATTAAATTATTGCTAGCTTCAGAAGGCCTTCCCAGTGACAAGGACTACCTGCGCAAGTTGTATTATCGCTTCCACGATGCCTATGGGATTGGTTCATCTGAAGTGGACTTAGACCTTGCAGCGTATAGATCTTTCTACTCCTCGGAAAAAATTTTACGGCTCCAAAAAATTCGTGAAAGTACTGGTAAATATTGTTCTAGTAGTTCACCATCAAAAAGTAAAAATTTTTAGTCAATATGACGCGAAAAGAGGATCTAGCACCCTCTAGAAAATTGACCAATAGTAATTTTAATCTTTTTTTTCTTAATATTCAGTCCTTAAGACATAAAACAGACGAATTATATCTTTTGTTAGAAGAGCTAAATTTTCCAGAAGTCATTGCCATCACTGAGCACTGGCTAAATATCAATCAACCTGTTTTAATTAAAAACTATACCACAATTGCCAGATTTAATAGAACTAATTTAACTCATGGAGGCACCATGATAATGTCTTTAAACAACGATTTTTCCGAAATATCAAAGTATAATCATTTATTATCTGAAAAAGTATTTGAATTTTCTATCGTTTATCACAATACTTATGACCTTTATATTATTTGTATTTATAGAACACCTGATGCTGATGTGCAATTATTCTGCCATAACCTTCTAAGTTTGCTCGAGTCCCTTCCTGTAAAAAGCAAATTAATCTTATGTGGCGATTTCAATATTGACTTTTCCAGTGTGTGTGCTGCTCAGGAATGTCTTCAGTCCATCTTTGAGTCATTTGTAATTGCCATGCACGTCAACTCACCAACCAGAATTACTAAGACAAGTGCCAGTACTATAGATTACGTTGTGTCTTCTTTCGATCCTAGCTCCGTCGAATGTAATGTCTTAAGTCCAGGTTTCTCCGATCATGAAGCAATTTTCACAAAATTTTCAATTACATCCAAAGCCAAAAATTCCTCTAGACAAGTAGGCCGTATTTTTTCGGTTAGAAATTTCATTAATTTCAAACACCTATGTCAAATAACTGACTGGGACTCTCACACTTATGATGTCGACACTGAATTTTCTCGTTTTATAAAAACTCTAACTAATATAGCTTCTGAATCTTTTCCTCTTAGGCCTATCAAAAATAAAAGAAGTAAACCCTGGTCCACTAAAGGCTTACGTATATCTTCTAAGAACATGCGGTCACTATCTCACTTAAAGAAATTTTCGGACAGTGTCTTTTTTCATAATTATGTAAAATCATACAGAAAAATTTATCATAAGACTATTAAAGCCGCCAAAGATATTTATTACAATAATAGACTTTCTAACGCCAAAAATGTAGCTAAAGAAACCTGGTCTATCGTAAATGATTTAAGAAACAAAACTCCTTTATCCAACACTATCCTTACCTCTCCTGAGGACCTAAACAATTATTTTGTAAATGTAGCCAAAGATTTGACTAAATCCGTATCTCAATCTAATGACCCAATTTCATATCTCTCTAATCATAGGGTAAACCTGCACAGTTTCTTCTTTTCACCAGTAGTTTTATCAGAACTTCGCAGTACAATTAAGGATATCAAAAATAAATCTTCCTCGGGAATTGATGGGCTTACTTTAAAAATGTATTCAAGTCTGCCGGAGTGCACTCTAGAGCATCTGACTGCTTTGATAAATATGTCTTTCCAAAATGGTACTTTTCCAAGCTGCCTTAAAACTGCAATAATCATACCTCTTCACAAAGGAGGTGTTTCAGAAGAAGCTTCGAACTATCGCCCAATTGCACTTCTCCCTACGCTATCTAAGATCATCGAAAGAATGGTTAAAAAAAGGCTTTTATCATTTCTGTCTAGATATGAAATACTTACAAAACATCAATTTGGATTTTTAAGTAACAAATGCACAAGCGATGCCATGTTTTCCCTTCTTAATAGAGTTTACTCCAGCCTAAACAACCATCACGCTACGGCAACAATTTTCTGTGATTTTTCCAAAGCTTTCGATTGTGTGAATCATAATATATTAACTAACAAGCTGCAGTACTATGGATTTAGAGGGGCTCCTCTCGATTGGTTTAAGTCATATCTTAGCAACAGAAATCAAGTTGTGAAAGTTGACAACAGGATGTCTTCTTGTAGGCCAATGGAATATGGAGTGCCTCAAGGCTCGGTACTAGGCCCTATCTTGTTTCTTCTGTTCATAAACGACATGGCTAATTTAAACAGTAGTGGAAAAATATGTTTCTTTGCGGACGATACCAGCTTTACGTGGAGACACCCAGATGTCACGGACCTACATAGGATTGTATCTAATGACCTAATCACCATTAAATCTTGGTGCGATTCTAATCTCCTATGTTTGAACATCTCTAAAACGAAAGTCTTGTCTTATAAAAACACGCTGCAACCTTTTGACCTTAATGGCACCACTATTGATGTCGTAAACTCTGTAAAATTTCTAGGGCTTCTTGTAGATGATTCTTTAAAATGGGATCCACATATCGACGCTTTATCAAGGAAGTTGGGTTCTGCTTGCTTTGCGTTAAGATCTGTTTCCGAGGAGCTTAGCTTTTCTACCTCTAGAACTGTTTATTTTGCTCTTGTTGAGTCGCACCTCAGATATGCTATTCCATTCTGGGGTACATGTTGTGCGACTCAATTTGATCGAATTTTTATACTACAAAAAAGAGCTGTTCGTTACCTACTGAGACTTAACAGTAGAACTCACTGCCGAGATTTCTTTAAAAGATATAAAATACTAACCCTTCCTTGCTTATTCATTTTGGAATCGGTTTGCTTAATTCGTAAGCATGCACCTGCTCTATTAGAGAGACCTTCTCACAACTACCCTCTCAGAAACACTGAGCACGATCTCTATCTTCCAACCCCATACTCAGAGTTAATTAAAAGATCAGTAATCTACAATGCAAAAAAAATGCATAATCACCTGCCATTTAACATCAAATCCATAATATCTCTGACTTCATTTCGCAAGGCTTTGAAATCATTCTTACTGGAAAGCGCCTTCTACACCGTGAACGAGTTTTACAACACATAAATTTATCCTTATGAACCCCTAGTGTGATAGTTGCCATTACCAACCATTTTTACCGAATTTTGTATATGTATTTTTTTAATTGTTTCGTACTTTTTTATTTTTTACTTTGCTTTTTTATTTTTTTTTACATTATATTTATGAAAATGTTTATAACATAGTACGACTGACAAAGTACATTTCTAATGTACTTCTTTTAGGATTATATTATATTAATATTCTAAATTCTTGATTTAAATATTATTTTTCTATAATATTTATGATGTGTTTTTGTTTTGTTTTGTTTGCTAATTTTGATGTTTGTAAACTATTTTTTTTTACAACAGCTTTGTCCACAAAATTGTAAAATTTTTTTGACAATAAAGCATTTATTTATTATTATTATTATTATTTATTTTAATTTTTTTTAAGTATCTAGCGATAAGATCACAAGAATTTGTTACTTAAACGAATTAAAAACAAAACTAAATTAAAAAAAACTGTTAAGTGTTAATTAAAATAGTATTTAGATTAGATTTTATCCGTTTTTTGTTCAGCGTTACTTTTTAAAGATGTTTATTTTTGTTAGTATGAAAATTATGTTATAGTACCTATAATCAGTAATTCTCATCCTAATACATTCATAATAAAAAAGTAAAGTATTGGCAAATTTTTAAATTTCGAAATATCTGGGGTGGGAAGTTTCTAAATGAATACCCTGTATAAACTCGCTCATAGCTGACTAAAAACGTTATAATAACACTTGTATGTATAGTGTAGTACTTGGACTTTTTAAATTTTTACACTCTTAGTAATTTTTGATACACCCTGTATTATAATAATTTTATGCAGTTAACTAATTTAAGTCAATAAAATCTATAAAATGTATTAATTTACGCTCAGTTTAGCTTCTTTTACTTTAGTTGCAAAGGTCAAGAATAAAATTATGGACCGATTCTGAATCACCCTGTATATAGGATCTATATCTTAATTTCTTATTGAAAATATACCTGGCGTTAATTGCAGAAATGCTTTAAAATAACATGTAAAAATAAATTTATCCAATAAGTTAGCTAACAGCAAAAAAAATTGTCCAGCAAGAATTACAATCTGAATCACTGTGCGCCGTGAACATTTTCTTTCGGCACTTGAGAGAGTGTTTTTTTCAGATTACAAAAATTTTATTTGACAGCCATTTTGTTCCGCCATTTTGAATTACCACACTTTTACTAGTTCATCTCTATACGTACTACAATTATCATTGCACATAATTTGAAAAAAGTTCATTTTTTCAGACTGAATTTTGAAATAATTTATTAAGCTTCCATTTTGGGTTCATATCAAAATTTTACCAGTTGATTCCTATATAATTGAGATAAATCGGATAAGCACATCCTTAGTACTAATTTTTTTAACATTTCACTAGGCCGCCATTTTGATTTGCCATATTGAATTTGTACCCAAAGTACTTTAAGTAAATTAGGACTTTGCAGTACATTTTTTAGTAGTATATTTACCCAAACTTTGAAATTTTAAGTAACAACGCAATTACTTTTCTGACAAGAACTGAATATTCTACTTTATGTACATTTTTGTATTCAGCACCTCAGCAGAGCATAAAAAATGCGATTTAAGTCAATTACTTTTGTATGGTACAATTTTTTGATTTCCTGGGATTATAGCTTCAAGGACAATGAAAACACCAGAGTATTTTTACAGACATATATTAATCTTTTCCAAAGCACTTGGCCCACATTGTTTGTTGACATAATATAAAGCATATAAAATATTAACAAGTTTCTCGGTTAAAATTATTTATTAAAATATATTTTTCATTATATTTAATTTACTTTAATCATATCACGCTAGTCTATTAGAATTTGTATAAAATAAATGCAATGTTTATCAATTCCCTACATAATTAAATTAACTTAAAAACGGATAAGAATACTATTTAACATACATCCGATTAAAAACAGATATGAAACTAAACACTGAATAAATTAATATTGACTTAAAATACATATTTGATTTAACCGGAGCACTAATTCGTACTCGGCTATAATTTTCAATTTTCTAAACAAAATTTGAACACAATTTTTTTACTTCTAATGTGACACTGCGCATCCTAATATTATCGAATTTTGACAACAAATAATAAACTATATTAATAATATTAAATGTCTCATTTTTTATTAATACTATTTTGATTTATTGTGTGTATTACACCAAACTTATAGAGAATTAATAGCAGAACAATGGAATTCATTTAAAAATAAAACAGAAATATAGGACAGAAGATTTCACGCCTTTGGCCAATTAAGAATTCATGGTTCTTGGGATTAGACCGTGTCAAATTGGAATTTCTATCCGACGTTTCGCCTTCGACTGCAGAGGCATCTTCAGGGATCCTTATTCCACAAGATCTGAACACTTTCCTTTTTGTACTAACTTGGTATAATCCCGTTAGTATAAATTACATCCACAGGAATACTGTGAGACAACAAGTCGAGATAATAATAATAATAAACGACTTTATTTAAACTATTACATTTGAGAGGCGAAGTATAGTCCATTCAACTTATCCATGAACAATAAATAAGTATTCTACTAGAAGTAGAAATAATATCAACAAAACATTAAAAACATACCTATATACCTTATAGATAACAAACAATACGTCTAATCTTACAGACTATTCAGTTTTTTAAATTCTTTAATGCGGACAAGGAGAACATTTAATATTAATCATATCGCCAAAAACATAATTCTGAAGACAAAGCTAGGAATCTTATCGAGTAGGGCTGGGCCAACATTTTGAATATAGATGAGGCTTTAATTTTTTTTAAATTGTAAAATTCATTAGGTAGTGTGTTGTATGATTTACATGCTTGCTAGGAAAATGAACCTTAAAAAAGCGCAGATTTAAATCTTGTAACAACCAACGTAAAACGGGTTCTAGTATTTAAATTGTTTACCTCCTGGAAACGTAATAATTTTTGTTATAAATAAAATGGTTCATTAAATAAAAGATTTTTTGTGTTACAAGCAATAAAAGTTTCCTAAACGTTGGCTCAAAACCAGAAGTGTTACACGTAAGTCTTGGCTTACAAAAGGCTTACGGATATCAGCTAAAAACTTAAAATCTCTCAATTACTTGAAAAAGTTTTTCAAAGACGCAAAATTTGTGTCATATTTCAATAAATACTGCCAAAGATCTTCACTTCAGCAACAGACTTGAGGCTGCTAAAAATAGTCACAGGGAAAGTTGGGCTATCATTAACTTAGAGCCTAACTTATTTAATAGTTATTATTGCAGTATTGCGGGCAAACTTACCAAGAATTTAAATTCTTCTGTGGATCCACTTTCTTACTTTAATGGTTTCTCTCCTGGATCATTCTATTTCTTTGAAACCGACCTTGTTGAGGTCAAAAGTTGCTTGCACGATATTAAAAACAAGAGGTCATGTGGTGAGGATGAAATATCTGCTGGAGTGCTTTTGGAGTTGCCAGACTGTGCATTGGAGGCTCTGGCAACAGCTTTTAACGATTCCTGGGTCAGAGGAGAATTCCCAACTTTTTTGAAGGCAGCTGTGGTTATTCCATTACACAAGGGGGGGGGGGGGGTGAAAGGACTGAGCCGTCGCCCCATTGCCTTGCTCTCGACTCTTTCCAAGGTCTTCGAAAAAGTTGTTAAAAGGAGAGTATGGAACTATTTGGAATATTTCAACTTAATTATTCCAAAGCAGTATGGGTTTCAAAGCTCTAAGGGAACTCACGATGCCATTTTTGGCTTTCTAGAAATTGTTTATCTTTGTCTGAATCGGTTCGAGTGAGTTGGCGGTAGCGGTATTCTGTGTTCTGTCAGAAGCCTTTGACTGCGTTGATCACAGAGTGTTACTGCGAAAACTTGAACGTTACGGTTTTAGAGGTAATGCTCTGGCCTGGTTCGACTCCTACCTCTCTGGTCGCCGTCAGTCAGTAACATTTTGTTACAAATGTTAGTTTTATTATGTACTTTAACAGGTCTTCTGCTTAGATTTTGTTTTGCTTTTTGAGTGTTTTTTTCCTTTTCTTTATTATATTTTTATTACTAGACAGATCTATAAATTGTACACTTTAACATAGATATTTACCTATATATGGTTTTACTTCTTTGTTAGTTTTTTTCTTACTTGCTATTAAACAAAGGAAAAGGAAATGCTTTGTCGACAGAAATTTTTTGTATTCTTGACAATAAAGTACAGTTTGATTGATTGAATAAATGAAAATTTCTTAGATAATCTATACGAAGCCTGTCTGTATCTTGGAGTTTGTAAGATATCCGGTCAAACTTACGTGTTCCAAAGGCATATTGAAAACACGAGTTCTGTAAGTTATGAACAAAAAATTAGGGGGTTTCAATAGAGTTACAGGTTACGGTCTAAATCACACGTGGAAACCGATCTTAACAAAGGGTGACAGTTTGACAAGCACCAATCGGTTATAAAAGTCCGCCTGAATCTCTATGAGCTCATTCAGCGCTCAAATCTCGTAGAATAAAGATCCTTGAAGATGGCTCGTGTAATCGAAGGCGAAACGTCGTATAGTGATTCCAATGTGACACGGTCTAATCCTAAGAACCATGATTTATTAATTTATCAAAACAGAAAATTTTTTTTTATTTTGTTCTATTATTCAAATCATTTATTTCTAATAATATGTTTGAAACACAAATATAAAAAAAACACAAAATAAGTAAGCTACACTAATTCACATTTGGTTCTGAGAAACAAAATCCCATGGAAATGACATGCGACCGTTTTTTGTTTTTTTTTTAAATTATTGTTTCTATAGTTACCTGCATTCTTTTGCTGATCATAGAACTTTTAAGCCGATGTTTATTTTTTTTATAACTTTAACTTAGTAAAATTAAGATATTTTTTAATGTTTATATGATTACTTTAATTAATTCTACCAAAGTTATTGTTCCAAAGTTTTTTTTTCTAAAAAATGCTGTCAATACAAACTAAGACTTTGATATAAAATGTTTGGTCAAATAACCAGTCTATATGAAAAGCATATTAATGAAAAATGAGACACACTGCAGAAGGTACAGAAGCATTTGAAATAGACTTTCCTTATAACATAAAATCAAACGTCACACAATAAGAATTTTACAAAAAGCCAGTTAAAATTACTAAAGTAAAATAGAATAAAAATAACTTGAACAACTAACTACTACAAACATAGTCCCGATTATCCCGTTTCCCATAATGGATTTGGGGTATTTTTCTGATTTACGATTATAAAAACTAAAATAAGTACGTTTAAGCCCTTTTACCTCAATTCTCGCTCCCATCCTTACCAAGGTTAGTATAACAGGAGAATCGAAAAATCTTATTGATCAAACATTCGGTCGCATTGATCAATAAGTATTTCGAAAATATCAACACTTCTCGGATTATACTAAATCGGGTACAAATTCTTAAAACAGACAAAATTTAAAATTTTGAGCGAAAGTATAATATTTTGATTTTTATATACAATGTTAACTTCGCTGTGTGTAATTGGTTACCAGAATAATAATTCAATGGGAGCTTAAGTGGAATTCAGAATAATACGTGAAAGGACGCCACACTTTCCAACTTTTTAGCAGTTGGTCCAGTCGGCTCAAGCTCAATTATGACATAATGACTACCAAAATGAAATAGAGCCGAATTTTTTCTCAATTTAAAATTGTTTTTTGCCCCCCCTTCCAATATCAAGAGTCTAGGGGACACCTCTGAACACACTTAAAGAATCACATTTAGTCACTCTTGATAGATTAAACGTTAATAATTTACTTTTTAACTTAACGGCATGAACAAAAACCAAATCGTAGGGTTACCTAATTTGCTTTTTTTTTATTAGAAAAACGAAAGGCTATTTTGACCTTTTTAAAGTCCAGAAATCGGATATTTCTGACCGCTTTTATATATATTAACCGAAAACACTTTATTAACAAAAAAAACCCAATGTTTTTCCAGCCATAAAGTTAGCCATTTTTTACCAATTAAATGTCCATTTCAAGATATGAAAATTATTCAAAAACGAATTTTTTCAAAGCAGTTTTTTCTAACTATTTTGTTCGACCAAACTGTTTATGAAACTTATTGGTCAAATTTGTTCCTTGGAAGGGTTTAAAAAGCCTGTTTGACCATTTAGGCTTCAAAAATCGTAATTAGCTCATTTTTAGTTTATTTTACCTACAATTATTGCATTTTTAACAATCAAATTCAATTTGTTTGTTTTCTCATACCTCAACCAGTTAACTTTGTTTGTAATGTTCTAGTACTCAAAAATGAACATTTTAAGAGGGTTTTAGAATAAGTTATAAAAACGAAGATTGTTCGCATTGCAGAGGAGGGCGATCAGAATACTGGGCAAGTTGAGCTACAGGGATGACTGCAGACACGTATTCTCAAATATGGGTATAGTCATCTTACCATCAGTGTTCATTCTTGAGAACCTGCTGTAGGTGTGGCGAAATAGCGATCAGTATAGGGTGCACGGAGATACTCATAACTATGAAACCAGAAGTGTGAACAAATTGGTTCCGATATACCAGCGCTTGACAAGATGTCAGAGTGGTCCAGGGTTTCTGGCTATTAAGATATATAACAAGCTACCTGCCAGCTACATTCAATTACCCCTCTCAAGGTTTAAAAATGTAATAAAACAAATTTTGATTAGAAATGCATTTTATTCCATTGACGAGTTCTTAAATTTCACATTTGTATAGGAGCAGATATATGGGGCTATATACAGTACTGTATTTTTGATAATTGTTATTGTTGTTGTTTATTAAGTTTAGTATCACCCTTTTTAAGGACCTATTGTAATGTTAATTTTTTTTCTTTTGTCCTAACTTTTGACTTGTGTAAATACCTGTGGTATACTTGCACCAATAAATGAACTTGAAGTTTTGACCATTTGGTTCCCAGGATTCGTCCATTTTACTCGATTTTCAGTTCCTGTTTTATTAAAATTTTGCGTTTATTGGCAAATAAATAAATTTTCTTAGGTCTCTGTGGTACTATAAGTTACAAATACCCATTTGAATTTACAAAACAGTTCATAACAAACATTTTAAGGGATATAAGAAGCAATTTTCACCAATTGAGCCCGAAAAGTAATTTTTTAAGCTCAATTATAGGGTTTTTACATACAATTTCGCGTTATTTGATATACTTTTGAGAGCTAACGTATTTTAATTTATAAACATTTTATTATAAATATTTTTAAGCATTTACGAAGCCATTTTGTTAACTTGGACCTGAAAAATAGCAATTTTTAGCTCAATTTACTTATTTTTCACATTAAAAAATGTTTTTTATGAAAGATTATAATGCAAATAATCAATTTTATATACATTTTTACGTTGCAATTATTTGTATATCATGTGCCGACACACGTTGAGAAGTTTCGTATACTAAAAAAAATATATTGAATGGAAAAAAAATGTCATTTTCATGAGCCCAAATGATTAAATTTACTTTCAAAATCCCATAAAATTGTTATTTTGACGAAGTAAATACATTCATGGCTTGAAGTATGATAAAATATCAAAGAAATTAACTTCTTTTTAACAAGTAACACAATTTTATGCGAACTGAGCTAAAAATTTCTACTTTTCAGGCTCAAGTTAAGAAAATGACTTCTTAAATCCGTAAAAATGTTTGTACTAAACTGTTATATATTTTAAAATAAGTTTTTATAAATTAAAATAAATTACGCGTAAAAACGAAAAAATAGAGCTTCAAATGATGACTACTCGGACTCAAAGGTCAAAAATGGCTTTTCTAATGTCTTAAATTATTTATTACGAACTGTTCTGTAAATTTAAATGAATATTCGTAACTTATAGTACCACAGAAATCTAAAAAAAAAATTGTTTACCAATAAATTCAAACTTTTAATAAAAGAAGAATATAAAAACCGATCAAATAAAAATTACGAATCCTAGAAATCAAGTAGTTTAAATTAATTCTAAAACCCATTAAAACGTTTGCTTTTAAGTACTAAACACATTACTATTAAAAAGTTAATTGGTGAGAGTACGAGAAAACTCACAAAACTCGAATTTGATTGTGAAAAATGCGAAAAAAACTACGTGGTTTTTAAGTCCAAATGGTCAAAATTAACCCCCCTAAAAATGTCGCTTATGACCTATTTTATATGTTCATAGGAATATTTGTAACTTAAGTAAGATAACACTAAAAAAATTTTCATTTATTCATCAAGAATCGCGAAATACGTCAAAAACGCAAAAAGTGAGTTTAAAATGGGGATTTTTCGGGCGTAAATGGTCAAAATGACTTTTTTGGGGGGTAAGATGAAAGCTTAGGGTCTAAGGGATAGATTAGGACCAATAAGTTTCATAAAGAGTTTGGTCGAACAAAATGGTTAGAAAAAAATCGACTTTGAAGAAACTTCGTTTCCGTCAAAAATCACTAATTTTCATATATTGAAATGGACATTAAACTGGTATAAAATGGCTATTTTTATAGGTGGATATATTAAAGTTTGCCTCACTAAAGATGCTCCAATTGTTTATAGGTCATTTAGGACGCCATTTTCCTAACTTGAGCCTGCCATAGTAATTTTTAGCTCAATTTACATTTGTTTAATAAATTACTTTTTTTCACTAAAGATGCCCCAATAGTTTACAGGTCAAAAAAAAAATTTAAAAATTATAACTTCAGTTTTTTTTCTGGTACGCGGTGATCATTTATAATGTCCCCCCCCTCTAACTGTTTTATTTGACGTTTGGTAGAAAAACGTCAAATATAAAAGTTTCACAAAAAACAATAAGCTATTTGCAGCATACATTTTTATATATACAGGGTGTTACACCCTGTATATTATACGCTAAATTAAATCCTATGAAAATTCTGCATATTTTTTGTATAACATGTCCTATACCCAAATACAATAGTTTTCGAAATATCTGCGATTTATTCTAAAGCTTATAATTTAGCTTAGGTGGCTGTGAAGTAGATCGATACCAACAAACAAAATGTTTGTTTATAACTGACAGTGACAGTTACACATTTAGCAACATTATACGTTCTTTTTATTGTAAAATGCCCTATTCGGAAAGAGAAAAACGATTAATTTTGGAAACTTTTATCAAAGCAAATAAGAGTGCTAAATTGGCTCAAAGAGAATTACGTGTAATTAACCCCCGGATGCACATTCCGGACAAAAAAACCTTTCATCGAATTTATGAAAAATTTCAACAAACATCCAGCCTAACGAGAAAGAAGAGAACAATGGAAATTGATGAAGGTAGTGATTTAAACATTTTACTAAAAGTGGAGAAAATCCCAATATTTCCATAAGAAAAATATCGGGAAGCCTGAGAGAAGAGCTTATTGATCCAAAAAATACATCTTATGGGAGGATTCAAACCACTCTCAAAAATGCAGGATACAAGGCATTCAAAATTAGGCCTACCACAAAATTAACGCCCAGGCATCGAGAAAAAAGGGTTGAATTTTGCCATGCAATGTTGGAAAAAGTTAATGAAAATGAAGATTATTTAAAAAATGTTTTTTGGACCGACGAGTCATCGTTTTCTACTAGTGGAATGATAAATCGAAAAAATAGCAGACAGTGGGCCACAGTAAATCCCCATTGCTACAGGGAATTTCAATTTCAAGGACGTCAAACTGTTAATGTGTGGTGTGCTATTTTAAACAATAAAATAATAGGCCCTCATTTTTTCGAAGATACTTTAAACGGTAATGGTTATATGAATTTTCTCCGGAACGAATTAGAAAACTACATGGATGAGCTCCCATTGGAGCAACTGAGAAACCTCGTCTTCCAACAAGATGGTGCTCCTCCTCATTGTGTCGTATTGGTTAAAGACTATTTAAACCAACAGTTCACGGAATGGATTGGAAAAAATGGTACGATAAACTGGCCACCTAACAGTCCTGACTTGACGCCGATGGATGCATTTTTATGGGGAACTCTAAAAGATCGTGTGAACGTAAATAACATCGAAAATAGAGAACACCTAAAAGTCTTGATTAGAACGGAAATTCAAATTCTAAATCAAGAATATTCCCAGTCTATCACTGCCGCTTTGGATCGATTACGAAGAACATACATCAAATGTATTGAAGAAAACGGGGGACCAGTTGAACAATTCCATTTGTAAGAATAAATGTATTATATTATTATCTAAATTATTAATTAAGTTTTAGAAGTTTTTTTTGTTTTTGAAGCTTTCAGGCTTCCCGATATTTTTCTTATGGAAATATTGGGCTTTTCTTCCACTTTTAGTAAAATGTTTAAATCACTGCCTTCATCAATTTCCAATGTTTTCTTTTTTCTCGCTAGTCTGGATGTTTGTTGTAATAAAAATTTCCAAAATTAATTGTTTTTCTCTTTCCGAATAAGGCATTTTACAATAAAAAGAACGTATAATGTTGCTAAATGTGTAACTGTCACTGTCACTTATAAACAAATATTTTGTTTGTTGGTATCGATCTACTTCACAGCCACCTAAGCTAAATTATAAGCTTTAGAATAATGTTTTTATTTCTGAAGGATAAAATCGCAGATATTTCGAAAACTATTGTATTTGGGTATAGGACATGTTATACAAAAAATATGCAGAATTTTCATAGGATTTAATTTAGCGTATAATATACAGGGTGTTCCATTTAAAAAAATATAACTTTAATCTGTGGGTGATTTCGACAACACCCTGTATATATAAAAATGTATGCTGCAAATAGCTTATTGTTTTTTGTGAAACTTTTATATTTGACGTTTTTCTACCAAACTTCAAATAAAAAAGTTAGAGGGGGGGACATTATAAATGATCACCCTGTACAGTGATTTTTCTAAAATACAGAAAAAACGGCAAAAAACAAACAAATCAAATTACATCCAAAAAGGCTTAAACTCCTCGTTTTTAAATCCTTAATCAAAATTTACTGGCTGATCTTGATTTGCTCATAACAGCCTAAAATAGCTACAAAAAACGCTAAAAACATAAAAATGGCCAAAATTACCATTTTTAATAAAAAAAAATACTGCTTAGAAAAATTTTCCATTTTCGCCCCTTTTTTGACGCTTTGACTAGACTGTATTAGAAGTGTCTACACAACCAGTAAATTGACAACTTTGAAAATTTGGATTGGGCCATAGCTGTGAGTACAACAACTTTCTTTTTAAATTATTTTTAATTGCGCGATGCTGCCAGTTCTACACTAAACCGGTAGCAACATCAGTTTAATAAATGAATATATTATTATTAATGAATTTGACAGGGAATGTTAAATTTTGACATTTCCTGTCAAACCGAAAATTGGTGTGGGAAAAAAGATAATTAAAAACTAATGCAGCAAGGTGCAATCTATTTTGTTCCAGGTTAAGTCGTTTGGCAATTACAGGCCTTTAAAAATGTCAATTTCTTACAGCCACTTTTTCGAGAATAGCTGAATTTAGGTACAAGAAATATACAAAAGGCATTTAGGATGTTCATAACAATACAAAAATGCAATAACATACATGGCTTACGAGGAATGTTGCCAATGATTTAGGGCATAAGCTGCAATACCGCACAATTAAATTTATTTTAGGATGAAACTTATAAGTTTACCGGTTCTACAAGCCAAATTATCAAAATAATCTATTCACTGGTTCTCCAGATATTTCTAATATCTGTATTACTGCCCCGTTTTCCACCAAAAGCTCCCATTAATCGAACTTGCGAGGTCACTACTAGTAACCAACTGAAACAAGAGTTTAAAAACAAACGCAATTTTGTGCTTATATTAATTTCAATAGGGGTTAATTAATAATTCTTATAATACTCCGGTATAAATTATATAATATATAAATAATAATATATAAACGCAATACTTTTTACATAGACTACAACGAATAAATTAAAGAACTACATATTCATCAAGTTAACACCGTATGGGCAGATTTAGTTCTTTATTAGCTTCTAAAAATGACTGCAGTCTTAAAATGTGACCAAAGTCTGAAAATATCGTCCACAAAACATTTTTTAAGGGCCCTGTAAGGTGAAAACTTTCTATATACAGAGTGGCTCATATTATATTGTACAGTAAATAACTTAGTCAATTGAAAATATGAAACTTTAACCCGAGATAGATGATTTATTAAACCATTGGAACGTAAGTATTAAAGATTCATATCCCCAACTTTATTTAACTAAACCACCTTGTAGTAACGTCGCAAAACTTCACGGTGGACTGAACAAATATAGCAACAAATGTAGGTCGAAAATACAACTAATAAGCTTCACAAGTGTCATTTTTTGACTTAACTTGGACTTGCAATAGGTAGCAGATTATTTACAAAAAAATATCCAAAATTGAAATGCCATCATTTCTGAACCATCCTGTATAATTAAAAATAATGTTAGTAATCTGTATGTCAATGAATCGGTTAATTATATAATCATGCGAATTTATCTATACAAAGTGGTTTTTCAATATTCACTATATAATAAGACTCACTGTTAATAGTTTGAATAATATACAGCCTGTCTCGTTAAAAAATTGTATGTCGAAGGGGTGGACGATCCCCTTCGAACATTGAACTAGATAGAAATAACAACAAACAAATTTCTTTGTATCCAATTAATAGGGTGAAGATGGTATGATGTACTTTCTTGTTTGCAAACATTGTTAATAGAGAAAAACCTTTTTTATCCATTACGATTAACTAAACAAATTTAAAAAACATATTATTTAGTTAACAGAAGCAAAGCCATAATTTTTCATATATACTGTATAATATTTTATGTAGAAACTTTCACTTTATTAAAGATTTGTCCATTGTAAAGGGACGTAAATATGAGTTACCATCATTTTTAGAAAGAATCGGTAACGTCGCAATTCCCTCTCAAGCATCATAGCAATCCGACGTTGCCGTGTTGACAAAAATAAAGAGACAATACCAGGACATAAAAAAAAGACAGAGGCAGCAATTTTATGTGAAAAACCTCTAGAAAATGGTGATCACTTCTTGACTGTTTTGCCCATAACCTATCTATCTCCGATCTGTTAAATGTTACGATATTATGTGGCAACAGCAGAAAATTTCCAAAACATTAATACATTTTGGTAGACACAAATAGAGTGTCTATAAAACACTGTCAACCCTCATAACAACCTCATAGAATTAACAACAAGACTTATTATCACATATTATCCATTATAAAAAACAACATTCTTCCCAACTGAAATTAACTGCAAAGAAGAAAGGCATTTGGTACTCCCAAATACAAGGAGAAATTCTCTGAAATAAAATGGTACAAAAAATTTCCTTACATAGACAGAAGACATTTGACTTCAATAATTAGACTTCGCATTAGACACTGCTTAACCAATGAACACCTCCACAAACTAGGAATAAAAGACAGCCCATACTGCAAATGTGGGCAAATAGAAAACATAAATCATTTCTTTTTCGAGGTCCCAAAGGAGGGAGTAAAAGCCCCATCAGTATTACCAATGTTCTTGCCAATCTTTCCCCTAATACAATCAATATTATTAATTTATTTCTGATCCTGACCGTGGCAACTCCTGGGTTGGATACAGATCTTTAGTTGCCCAGGAACCAACTCCTGTGTTTGTTTTGTCTTTACTAACTTACTCTCACACTCAAATTCAGCAAACTTATATTATGTATTAAATGTGATATTTCGAAAATTCCAAATGTATATAATAGAATTTTAAATTACATACAAAATTATTCCTCTCGGAACAATTCTTCAATAAAACCATTATGCAATGTTAAGAATAATAAATTGTACCGTTTTACTAAACTAAAGCTCTGTGAAAATATAGCCTTTCAAATAAATAATAACGTATTGAAAAATAAAATAGTATTAAAAACAGTCGAAATAAACGACAATAATTTAGTGAATATTGACTTTGAGCGAGGAACATAACACTTGTTCTGAGGCGAATACAGGTACTTCTAATGTATTAAATATTTTAATGGATAGTGTAATTATTGCACAAAAACCGAAAGAGTGCAAAACATTGAAAAAAAGTCACCATCCAAACTAATTGTGCTACCACCGCACAGAGGACTAAAACTGAAATCTAGGTGGTAATAATTTACTTTAAAAAGCGTCAATTTTTACAATATTAGTTGAATTACAACTTATCCACTAACCAAAAAGTGCAATAATTACAATTATAAATCACTTAGAACAATAACTATCAAAGATGAGACTGGAAACTTTTAAAAACCTATGCGATTCGTTTGCTTTTCTTTTCGAAAACAATTACAAGTTAAAGCTATATTTTTACATAGAAGGCCATGCCAAGAACAATAACATTTCTAAAAATAATCAAATATGTTGTTTAAAGTGACATTTTGATTACGAGGTCAAAGTTTGACGTTAAGTGTACGAGTTTTGGTTTAAAATAAGTTGCGATAATCGTAGGTATTAAAAAAATTTTTTTTTTTGCGGATTTGTGAATGAAAAATAGTAAAGGCCAACTATTGCCAAAAAGAAGAGTACATTTTTGAATGGACTGGAGCATTAGCTTTTCGGTAAGATTTCTTAGTTTTTGCGGAAACATGCGGAACAGTTTTTTTTCTTGTTTTAGAACCAATTATGTTTAACGTCTCTAGGAGAACGTATTTTCAAATATGGCATCAGTCTGCAAAGAGAAATTCTCATGAAGCTTTGCTTACTATTTTAATGGAAAACTTTCAAGTAGGGGTCATTAACAAAGAAACTCATGCGCAGTGGAAAGGCATTGTTTGCGATTTTTCAAAGAAAATTCAAGAGAGGTGGGCAAAGTCGGGAAGAAAAATGGACTATTTTTTAAAGAAGTACGCAAACTGGTTGGATGGGGATGATTTATTTTTTCAAGTGATTGATGCTAATGAATGCACGGGTTTAGAACAACCGAGATCATCCGGACGACCACCAAAGCCACTCGGAGAAGTTAAATATCGATCAAAGAAAAAAAAAGTTCAGCACTTACTTTCTTCCAGTGTTGAAGAACTTACATTTGCAGCTGAGGTTGCCTTAAGAGGTGATGGTAAAAGAGATGCAGCGGCGTTATTAAAAGAAATAACTTCGGCATCGCCAAATCGCTCAACCCAAATTAAGCATTTGAGACGGGAAAAGGAAAACAAGATCGTGACTCAATACAGCAAAGAAGAAGCCTTAGCTCTTTTCGTGGATTGCAGATTGACAAAACAATCATATATTCATTTAAGAAAAAGTGCTCGGGACAGAGGACATTTACTATATCCATCATACAATGAACTACAAAAAGCCAAAAATGAATGTTGTCCTTTAAGCGAATGTATTAGTGTGGGTGAGACAAAAGCCGAAATTGACCTTCAGGCGTTACTTGATCATACTGCGCAGCGTCTGTCTATCGTGCAAGAATCCGTTTTAAAGTATTTTGCTTCAACATCGAGACAGGTAAGTGATCTTATTTTAATTAGTAAGTGGGGATGCGATGGTAGTTCTGGGCATAGTAGATATAAGCAAAAGTTTAATGAATCTTTGGAAGCTGATGACGAATATTTGTTTACTTTTTCTTTGGTGCCTATTAAATTACACTCCATCAATGATCCGCAAACCTATATTTGGCAGAATCAAAACTCGTCATCAACCAAACTATGCCGTCCAATAAAATTTTTATATTCAAAAGAAACAAATGATATGGTGAATTTAGAGACAAAAGTTATTCAGAACCAAATTTTAAATTTACGTCCATCTGAAATAAGTTTTAGTAATGGAAACCGTTCAATAAATATTCATCATCAGCTTCTTTTGACGATGATTGACGGGAAGGTATGCAATACGCTAAGTGGTAACAAATCTTCTCAGACCTGTTATATCTGCAAAGCAACACCAAAAACCATGAACCTAGTGCCAAACGAGACCTCTGTCATTGTTGAGAATTATGGCTTTGGTCTATCTACTTTACATGCATGGATAAGATCCTTTGAGTGTTTGTTACATATTAGTTACAAATTAAATTTAAAAACATGGCAAGCAAAAGGCAGTGAATCTAAAGCTGAAATTGAAAGACAAAAGTCCGAAATACAAAAAAAATTTAAAACAGAATTGGGATTGATTGTAGATAGACCACAGCCTGGTTTCGGATCAACCAATGATGGCAACACGGCCAGGAAATTTTTCCTTAACCCACAAAAGAGCGCAGATATAACTGGTCTGGATGAAAGGATAATAACTAGGTTTTGCGTTCTTTTACAGGCACTTTCATCAGGGTATGAGGTTAATATTGAGCAATTTGAGAAGTATGCAAAAGAAACTAGGGAACTCTACTTAAGTCTTTATTCGTGGTATTACATGCCAGTTACCTTGCATAAAATTCTTGTCCATGCAAGTGATATACTAAAAAATTGTTTAGTGCCTATTGGGCAACTTTCAGAAGAAGCTCAAGAGGCATTAAACAAAAGCTATAGAAGATTAAGAGAGCACAATACTCAAAAAATATCTAGAATTGCCACGAATAAAGACTTACTTAGAATGCTTCTCATATCATCCGATCCTTTAATAACCAGTTATAGGAAAAAGACCCAAAAACCAACGTCAACATTTTCTAAAGACGTTCTTACTCTCTTAAAATGCCCAGATATTAAAGCATCCTCACTTACTGATTCTATAGATCACTTATCTGATGAAGAAGCAAGCGCAGACGAGTCTGATGACAGTACATTTTAATATGCAATTACATCCAATTACATGGAAAAATATTTTTTCTGTTTGTCTGCAATAACATTGCAAGTAAATGTATATTCGAAATCAAAAGAGAAGACTATTTGGTTATAATGATGACACCAGTAAATCCCATAAGGATGCGCTTGGTGTCACTGTCACTGAATGTCTTCTCTCCTGATTTAGACCTTAGTTACCTAATTAAATTTGTAAAAGTCAAAATTTTAAGTAGAAGGATGTAATGGCATATTTGAACGTAATTTTTAGTTCTCATCAACTTTTCCTTATAACAATTTTCATTATTGTCAAATATAAAGGTACTTTACTCTTGGGCAAAATTTAAATTTTTTGACAAACCTCGTATCCGATTGAAAAAATGTAATATCTGATGATTACATTTTAAGTTTTGGAACATGCAGAACTTTTTATAAAGAATAACTTTTTTTCCTAAAATTATTAAGTAATAAAAAAGTTTCCCATATGTGGCCAACTTAAGTGGACACACTGTATATTTATATTGTTAGTCATTATTAAATTTAGTTAAAGTATAAATGTATTTAAGTTTAAACATAAATGTACATAATATAAACGTCAATATGTCAAAAAAAACGCCAAATTGTTAACAGTTTTCGATTTTTATAAATACGTTATTTACCATTTAGTAATTTGTTTTTTTCCAATTCGAGTGTTTTTAAAACTTTAGAGTAACAAAGTTATTTCTTAACATTTTACTTTTTTACACTTGTCCCAGGTATAATTAACATTTTTCCTACATCGGAAGCTATTGAAACATTTTTACCACCTACTTGTTCAAAATATTCCACTGTGCACCGGTTGAAGATGGGGTTCCTCTGAACGAAAGTAAATCAGTAAATCTTCAATTAAATCATAATGATAAGACTTTTTTATGACCTCGCCTATCGCAACTAAATCTAGGGGAGTATTGAAAACAAAACAGGTTGAAAAAAATAGTTATATAAAATATATTCTCTATCATATTAATGCACAGTGTTTAACAAACAAATTAGATGAAGTTGAGTTTCTAGCACTCAACGAGGGTGTCGACGTCATGTGTTTGACAGAGCACTGGATTGAAAATTCGATATAGTCATAACGGGATACAAAATAATGTCGTGTTTTGGTAGAATACGAAATATTGCTTGTGGGCGATCTAAAAATGTGGTTTTGTGTGGAAACCTAAATATAGACTGTTTAAAAGAAACGTATACCAAAAAAAGTTTATTTGATGTCTTTAGCTCTTATCGGCTTACCCAGGCGATCAAAGGTCCAACAAGAATTTTTACTAACTCTCTTGGAAGTACTAGCATTAGCGAGATTGATTATTTTGTTACTAACATTTCCCCTGATTGTTATAAATGTTATATTGAAGATGCCCATATTAGTGACCACTTTTTTTATATATACATTTAACTTTGGTGGTCAAGCCTCTAAAGAGGAGAACATGACAGTTTCAGCGCGACTTATGTCTTGCAACAGTATTGATATGTTCTCTGGTATGATTAGAGATTCGCATTTACTGTGTACGTCCAACTATTATAATGTAGATGTAGCATGGAATCATTTTATTGAATCTGTTATTTTTTGTCTGGATGTATGTTGTCCTTATCAGTCTTTTCCAGTTCCTAGAAATAGAAAGGTTATCCATGGATGGTACAATTGTGAACGGGCTGATATAAAGAATCAACTTGATAATCTTGGTTTCCTTAAGAGAATTGCACCGCCCGAACAAATAGTAGTTATGTACCGGGTGGTCGAAATTGGTCTGTTTTAACAGAGAAAACCTATTTCCTGACTAGATAGAGCAAAACTGACTTAGGTGTCATGAGCTCGATTTCTGAGAAATGTTTAATGGCAAAAACCGCCTGCCGATATTTTCACTGCCAACTGAGATATAGGGCGTTTTTCAATTTTCGGCCATTTTGAAAATTGTCCATAACTTTTTTATTTTGCGGAACATTAACATTCTGCAAAGACATTCTAAAGGCACTTTTTTATGTGCAATCCAGTGGCGTACTCAGATTTTTTCTATAGTTGTCCGTTTTATCATAAATAGGCAAAACTTTTTTTTTTCAAATGGAAATCATAGTTGGCTATAAATTATAAAAAATGCTCGCGTTTAGCCCTTTTCAGTGATATAAAGTTGTAGGTACTTATTTTCAAAAATAACGAAAATATTAGGTGTTTTTGGTTTACATCGAAGTAGGCCTTGGAATAATGACGCGCGTTCAATATTTTGAATATATTGCTGTCAGATTACTGTAGTCTGGTGTAATTATTGCGTTTTGGTGTTATCTTTATAAAGTTGTGTTAAGTTGCTGACAAAGTATGTTTGAGAATTATGAAAAGTATGATATGTTAAAATGTTACATATTATCTAACGAAGTTCCTGAAGCAGCTAGTGAATTATATTTTAATACATTTCCCGAGCGACGTCAACCGGATAACCGAATTTATCAAACATTAAAAAGTAATTTAGTAAATTACGGAAGTTTTAAAAAGTTAAGAACAAGACATTATGAACTAAAGGAAGAAAAGGAAATCCAGCAGCTAAATATAATTGGTGAGGTATTAGATCATCCTGGCACCTCCTCTCGAACATTGGCTAATATAACGAATGTTCCAAAGACCACCGTTTTAAAAATACTCAAAAAACATAAATTCAAACCGTACAGAACGAGAAGAGTTCATCAACTCCGTGAAGGGGACGCCGCTAGAAGATTGAGATTTTGTCAGTGCTATGAGCAAAAATTCCTGGAGAATGAGAATTTTCCATTAAATATTATTTGGAGTGATGAATCCAGAGTAGATACTTCTGGTATATTTAATAGATATAATTCATATCACTGGTCCACTGAAAATCCACACGTAGTTGTGCAACAAGACCGGCAAGGTCGGTGTGGATTCAATATATGGGTGGGGATATTCCGAGGAAGATTTGTGGGACCTTATTTTTACGATGGAAATTTAACTGCAGATGATTATGTAAATATTTTGCGCACATATATTGTCCCTTTGTTGGAAGACATATCTTTAGCTGATGCCAGAAATATCTACTATCAACAAGATGGTTGTCCCCCGCACAATGCAAGGATCACAACTGATCTTTTAAACTTCGAATTTCGAGAAAATTGGATTGGTACGTGGGGCCCCATACCTTGGCCTGCTAGGTCCTGTGACTTAACTCCCTTAGATTTTTTTTTGTGGGGAAGATTGAAGGACTTGATATTTAAAGGAAGAACCTTTCACACAAAAGAAGAATTGCAAGAGGCCACTAGGCAAGCTTTTGCATCTATTAGCCCAGTTGAACTAATAAATAGTTGCAACTCGGTACGCAAAAGATGCTTAGTTTGTATTCAACAGGGAGGGGCTCAATTTGAACAACTTCTCTAAATATATTTATCAGAAACCTATCTAACTAAATACCTAGATTTTCATAATTATTTTTTATTTTCACTTGTAGCTGTAAATAGTAGTTTAGTTTGTTAATTTTGTTCAACTTTGCTATGTAAAAAAAAAAAATAAAAAAAATTAATAATAAATAATTAAAATAACGTTAGCTAGTGTTATTTAAAGTTGTGTTTAAGTTGCTAACAAACTATAAATCTTAACAATACATAATTGAGATATTGTCATCACAAATCAAAGCCTACTTCGATGTAAACCAAAAACACCTAATATTTTCGTTATTTTTGAAAATAAGTACCTACAACTTTATATCACTGAAAAGGGCTAAACGCGAGCATTTTTTATAATTTATAGCCAACTATGATTTCCATTTGAAAAAAAAAAAAGTTTTGCCTATTTATGATAAAACGGACAACTATAGAAAAAATCTGAGTACGCCACTGGATTGCACATAAAAAAGTGCCTTTAGAATGTCTTTGCAGAATGTTAATATTCCGCAAAATAAAAAAGTTATGGACAATTTTCAAAATGGCCGAAAATTGAAAAACGCCCTATATCTCAGTTGGCAGTGAAAATATCGGCAGGCGGTTTTTGCCATTAAACATTTCTCAGAAATCGAGCCCATGACACCTAAGTCAGTTTTGCTCTATCTAGTCAGGAAATAGGTTTTCTCTGTTAAAACAGACCAATTTCGACCACCCTGTACAAAAGTATCAAAAAGTTTTATAAACAAAAAATTAAATCTGCCAAAAAAGAGTTTTTTGGTAAAAAAATACAAAATTCAAAAAATAAACCTAAGGAAATTTGGAGGATCATTAACACCAATTTAAATAAAAACAGTATAAATAACAAAAACATAAAACTAGCTATTGAAAACAATATTATTACTGAACCATCTTATGTTGCGAACGAGTTTGCAAATTATTTTAGTACGATGGCTTCAAAAAAGCTAGAAAATAAATATCATCGAGTGGATGCACCTGGTACAGTTCCTGAATTACTACCTAACTCGATGGTATTATTAGGTGTGACAGAACGTGAAGTTTTAAATACCATTGATACCATCATAAACAAAAACTCGCGTGGTAGTGATGACCTTAACATTGGTTTGATCAAGGCAGCTAAACAATATATTTGTAACCCACTGGCAATATTAATTATACTTAGTCTTGACCATGGCATTTTTCCGAGGATATTAAAGACAGCAATCGTAACTCCAATATTAAAAAGAGGCTGTAGTGAAAACATTGAAAATTACAGGCAAATTTCGATACTTAGCTCTTTTTAAAAAATTTTCCAAAAAATAATACATTCCAGAATTACTGCCTTTTTATCGAAATACAACATTGTTAGCAGATGTCAGCATGGATTTTTGTCCAGCAAATCAACTGAGTCTGCATCTAGGAGTTTCTTAAATTTTGTAAATTCGAAACTGGATCAGCACGAATATGTTGTAGCTATATTCTTTGATTTGTCCATAGCTTTCGATACAATTAACAAAACTATGCTTATATCAAAACTTTTCAATATGGGCATTCGTGGTAATCTGTTGCTATGGATTGAATCGTACCTATCGGATAGGGATATGAAAGTAAAGTATGGTAATACCTTGTCAATACCTAAGGAAATAAAACTTGGAGTACCACAGGGTTCAGTGTTGGGTCCGTTGCTATTCCTGTTGTACGTTAATGATCTTCCGGACGCTCTTAGTGCTGATCACGTTACTATGTACGCCGATGACACGACGGTGGTAGTTTCTTCTTGCGACCCGGAGATCCTCGCTCATAAAGTAAGGCGAATATGTGTTAATATGAAGGCTTGGTGTCGGGAGAATCAGTTAATCGTAAACCCAGACAAGACCGTATTTGTTAATATATTTATTCGGAACCCTCTCTCCTTAATATTTCAAAAAGACGCGAAAATAAAATTCTCTGAAGGTACAAAGTTTTTAGGCACATATATTGACTCAACCTTATCTTTTGAAAAACACATTGACCATATCGGCTCCAAGCTGGTATGTTAACAGCATATTACGCAATGGTTTTCAGCCATATATCTAATAATATAGTATGCTGGGGTCACAAGGGTTGTGATCGCATATTCGTGTCTCAAAAGAGGATATTAAGATTAATATTTAATCTTAAACCGCTGGAGAGCTGTAGAACACTGTTCAGAGAAAAGAAAATATTAACTGTCCCGTGTTTATATATACTGAGATGCCTGTTGTGTGTTCAAGATAATGCTTCTGAATATGATAGGCTAGGCGAAGCTAATTCGCATTTTACTAGAAATACTGAGATACTTAAAATGCCTAAACATAAAAAAACTTTTTTCAGAGGATCCCCTTTATACAACTGCGTGTATTTATACATGCTATTCACACCATGAAATTTTAGATTTTAGTCAGATCAGTCCCGTAAGTTCTTCAGGGAAACTACTAGCAACATATTATTTTACAGAGGCAGAAATCTGCACTAAAATAGATGGCCTTGATGTTTCTAAGAGGGCTAGTCCTGACGGAATTCCCACTATCTTTTTGAAAAGGTGCTGTCAGTCGTTGTCTCAACCGCTATGTGTAATTTTTCAAAGATCTTTTAATCTAGGTTCATTTCCTGATATTTGGAAATTTTCTACACTGATGCCGATCTTTAAATCCGGTGATAAAAGCGATATAAAGAACTACAGAGGTATCTCTTTGCTTTCACACATCCCAAAGCTGTTTGAGGCAATTATCACTGATCATTTATTTGAGTCTTTGAAACACTACATTACGAGTATGCAACATGGTTTTTATCGCGGTCGCTCAACTACTACAAATCTTGCGATGTTCCAAAATTACTTAATTACTTCTGTCGAAGCTGGCCAACAGATTGATGCTGTTTACACGGACATATCCAAGGCTTTTGATAGTGTTTGTCATCAGCTTTTATTATTAAAATTGCAGCAAATTGGTCTTTCTGGAAGTTATTTGGAGTGGATCAGATCTTATTTGTTTAATCGTCGACAACGGGTCAACATTTGTGGTTCAGTTTCTAGGGAGGTTATTGTGACATCGGGTGTCCCACAGGGTTCACATATTGGTCCAGTGCTCTTTCTGCTTTTTATAAATGACATAGTATCTTGCTTTAGAGCGTCCAAATGTCTTTTGTATGCAGAAGATTTAAAATTTTTTGCTCCCGTTTACACTGACTCAAATGCACTGCAATCTGACATTGGAAGGCTCGTCAACTGGTGCAGCACTAATTATCTCCATCTTAACATATCCAAGTGTAAAGTGCTCCGTTTTCATAAACGCATTAATCCTGTTCTCTCCTCCTACTTCATAAATGATGTAACACTAGAGGTTGTTAGTTCTTACACTGACCTAGGTGTTATTTTTGATGACAAACTAACATTTAATCTGCATATTGACAGCATTGTACTCAAGGGTTTTAGATTGTTGGGCTTTATAAAAAGTATTATTACTGTATTACTCACTGGTACGGAGTGTTTTGGAGTATTGTTCAACAATATGGAGTCCATCATACCAGTGCCATAACGATAGAGTTGACAAAGTACAAAATAGATTTGCGAAATACCTCTTATATAAATTTAATTTTCCATATCAGGATCTATCGTATAACACTAGAGCTCTTCTATGCGGCCTTCAAACCCTTGAGTTTCGGAGACGTAAGGCACTTCTTGTTTTTCTACACAAGCTAATAAATTGGGGTCGGTCTCATTTTTGGTACCTATTAGGAGAACAAGACAACCTCAGCTATTCTTTGAAAGATACCACCGTACAAATTATGGGTCTGGCGCATTTATTGACCGACTAGTATGTAATTACAATCGTCATTTCGCAGAATGACATCTTTAGACTTAGCACTTTGCAGCTAAAAAGGCAGCTAAATGGATTGCTTTTGTGAGGTTTTTTACACTTCGTATTCATATGGATTTATCTATTCCTTTGTAATTTTTTTTGTCTGTCAATGTGTATTTGTGTATCAATTTTTTTTCTCTATTTTAAATGTTTGATGTAGTTACTGTTTTTATTGGGTCTCTCGATTTTGACTTTTTTATTTTGACCTTGTTTACGAATCCGTACCATTTAGAATGTTTAGCATTCTGTAGTGTACGTTTCAGAAGGACCACTTGTCCGATGCGTGCATCGGCTACGTCCTTCCAAATAATTAATAAACTGTCACAAAGATTCAAACAGTCTCAAGGTAAAATTTTTAAAAATGTTGTAAAAGAATTTATCCTGGACAAGGCTTTTTTTTCTACAGCGGAGTTTATAAATTACAAGGAGTGAAAACAGCAAATTTATATTTATTTTATCAAGATTTTTGTTGTCTTTTGGTGATTGTCCCTGATGATTGTCAGGCCTGGTAGAATGTTTATTGTTTATTGTTTTTTGTTTTATTTATGTCTATTTATGTATTTATTTGTTTATATACTATTTAAATTCTATTTATTTTGATATTGATTAGTTTGGTTCTATTATTTTATTGTATTAATTCATTGACTATAATTTATTTTATTGTAAATTTCTTGATGATCCTATGTACAAAATGTATGAATTTCTGGTAATATATCCTATTCTATTCTATTCTATTCTACCATATTTCGACAAATACACACAAATAAACTCTACATAACTTACACTTTAGAAAACAAATTCCATTCAATAGTCTAGGATAACATCTAGACACCACCAAATGTGCTGACGAAATGGCCTTTTAGGAGCCCAGAATCAAAAAAACAAGAAGAAGAGTGTCTATAATCGGTGGCTGATGTTAATTCTGTCTAGTTCAATGTTCGAACGACCACCCAATAAATTATTTTCGGTAATACTAGATGTTTACTAAGTCGGTGATTAAAAAAAATGTTTGACTTTCATACTTTTTTATATTTCTGTTGATAATATTCTGAAAAAGATTCTACGTATTGAAGTAGGTGTGGGAACCAATCAAACTTAGTTCTAATTTAGAGAGTTTTTCAAATTTGTTTATCACGAAATTTATACAGGGTGTTAATAGTTTAAGACGAGATAATATAAAACATTTTAAGTAAAAACAGTCTTACGGAACTTTGGATTTATTTCTGTCTTATGTCTTAGAAATGTATTAAATTTTTATTTATTTTGAAGCAAAACAATTATTTCAAACGATTAGTTACATCATTTCTACGATTCTATTGCATTAAAAAATACACGAAATACAAAAAATCTAAATACACATTACTTTTACATTTCTTGTTATAAAATAGTCATTCCAAAAACCAAAATGTATCAGATGTAAGACCAAGTGTCAAATTCTTCCCCTAATTTCAAATATTGTAATTGTACAAGCAAATAGCAACGTTGCCACGTTATCAAAAATTTATTTGAAATCGTGTCCAAAATAAAATATTTAAGATTGTAATGTTTCGAAGGCAGAATTTTCCGAAGGTCTACAAGAATTTTCTGTTCAAAACAGCTTATAATATTATAAGTCAAAGTACATGTAGACAAAATTCTAACACCCTGTATAGCCTATGAAAATGAATTTCCAGTCACCCTTAATAAAATTATTTAACAAAAATGTTAACCGATAATTCGATCGATAGTCGTAACTTCCTTTTTTTTGTCATACGGTTTAAAACTTCTGCCTAGACTCTATATACATATAAAATACTATAACTAGATTAAAATTCCTAACCTAAAATTAAATCATATTGCTGAAAGTGCAGAAATACATATAAAATTCTTATAATACCATTTACAAAATGGAATGTCATTCACACATTACTGAAGTAATATTAAAAATCAGCAAGTCATTAAAATTTTGTATTTTTTTTAATTCAATGATCTTTTTGAGAGAATACAGCCTTACTGACCCAAATTTGGTCAGAATGAATCGAAAAAAATAATTAAAACATAACAGAATCTTTATTTTTCTTACGTCAGAAAAAAAGTGAATTCAAACAGTATTACCAGCTCCATAATTTTATGAAAGACTAGAATATCTTAGGTAATTTATTTTGGCAATAAATTAGGAATCTTTTTTTTACCTAAAGTATTAGATATTTTGACATTTGCAGCAAATTATCTTATCGAATGTGGAATTTTTAAACAAAATCTAATTAGCATTTTATGGATGTTTACTGCAAGCAGCATATTTCGAATTGATAGGCCAGTAACAACTTATATTGCTTGAAATGGCTATGTCAAAATTTTCCCTTCTTACTCTTTTTGCGACGCTTCTTTTTATTGGGCGTACCGCCATCATTTACAGATATTATCGGCTTATCCTCGGTAGTGGGAGTGGCTGGTTGCGACGTTGTCGTTTCGGTGTCGTATTCCTCGCATTCTTCCTTCGATACCGGATCTTGCTCTGGACCGTCTTCATTTCTGTTTTCGCTTAAATCGTCCGGTTCCGTAGTTAGTTCTAATGATATGATTTTTTCTTCTAATGTTTCGACCTAAATTTAACGAAAAATCAATTACTATTATTATGAATATTGTAGCAAGCGTCACCCTTCTAAACACCTACAAACATTTATATACATAGACGACATATTTACAGTGCGAGTGAATTTTTTCTCATTTTTTACAACTGATGACAGTCATTTGCTATAGTGCTATCTCAAACTACTTTTTTACAGGGTTGGCAAATTTAAAAACCCACAGTATGGGATGACCATAGACATAATAACAGGGAGACGAAATTGTTCTAAATTGAACGCAATCATACATTGTCAAAATAAATACTTGTTTGTTCTATTGTATCATTTTGACTTGGTTGATTGGAAAGGGTGTTGCCCAGTGGCGGCTATTCGGAGGAAGTAGGGGAAGTGCTTCCTTCCCAAAAAAAAAAAACCTGGCAAATTATTTTTTAACACACTTTAAAAATCAATACTATATACTAATTTTCAATATTAAATCTTTTTCAATATTAAATCTAATTCATTTTATTAAAAATTATATTATAAATATCCGTAGTATTGCCGCTGGCCCCTCGTCAGAAACCTAGAGGCAAACACAAAACGAAATGATATACTTGCGCGTATTAAACAAACCCGAATGTGCGCCCAACGCACCGGCAGCAAACTCGTTTGTGTCGATCCACCAACGGAAAGCTCGGTAAAAATCCAGCGAGAAACGAAAACAATGCCTGAAAATAATGCGTTGCTATGGCAACGAGAGTATCGCATGTACGCGTCAGTTTGTATTTTACGTAAAGTAAATCGCGGCGATCGCGCTTTATTCAGTATTTTATCGGCGGTCTTTTATTTTATTCTTTGGACGAGTGGCCCGTGCGTGTGGTTGAAAATGAATTCGCTTGGGCCCGTTAGTGACATTGTTTGTAATTTGTTAGAAACTCCATTTTCCCGTTGGAAAGAAGATGACAAAAAGGACCTTTTAAATATGGGTAGACAAACGAGTGTGCCGACAATTAGTGCCAAAAAAGACATTAAAAATTCTGGTAAATCCTACAATATTCATTTAAAAAATTCTTAGTTTTCTGAATTTAAGAAGCTGTATATCGGTGGATATTTGCAGAAAATGTTTGGGATTCGGTGCCGATTTTAGACCATGTCTATCCTACTTTTCTCTAACTGACACTTCCCCTATTTTTTTTACCCACGAGCCGCCACTGATGTTGCCAGCTATCTTACACAGAAGAAAATTTATATTTAATATTAATTTTTAAAGTGGATCTAATACTGTAATAATAATAAAATGTCTTTTATTTCATAAACCTACCAGTTAACAAAATTAAAGAATAAGGGGGCGATATCCAACAATGTTGCTCTTATACACAACCCCCTTAACTAAAATTATTATTTATAGTTATTATTCTATAGCTAACCACATGCGCAAAACAGAACAATTCAGAAACTTTTTAATCATTTACACATACACACATCGTATACAATAATATAACATAGGGCTATTTCCAATGTTACTGTCTCTGTCGTCTTACAAACTCACCCACTCTTCTCCGAAACAAATTAGGGTTTTGGGACTCTCTGACGTTAACGGGAAGTCTATTAAATAGTAATAATAATATAATATTTTATTATTATTATTATATTATTAACAAATACTTATTCACATAACCTGTATTTTAATTTCGTATAATGTTATTGCTTTAAAAGCGATAACACCGGTACATTTTTCTCAATCGTATGGTAAGCAAACTTACAAAACTGATAAACCAGTAAAGCCAGCAAAGAGGTATTGCTTTGTGTGAGTCGACACCTAAGCGCATTGTTTTTGTAAAAATTTGGGCGTTTTTGGAATATTTTTGGTAATTTTCTGTCTGAAAAAACGTGGACTATTTAAGTACTAAGGTCTCTTTTCTCGGGTAAGTCAAAATGTTGTTGTTGTTCTGTATTAACTGGCGTAGGCGGTACGATATTTTTCCTATTATTTCATTAATTTGTAACTACGGATAATTACTTCAAGGGTTAATAAATAGGACTGGTAAGTGTTATTTTATCGTTCTGTAGGAAACAAAATTACATATCTTCACTTCTTTCCTAACCTATATATTCCTAAATTCCGAGGCGAAACTGATTACGTAGATTTAAAAAATCTTATAAATCTTTCCTTTTATTAGGAATACTGAAGTGCGACTCAATTTAATTCAGATTTCAGAAAGTTTTTTTTTCGTTGATTTTCCTAAAATTTTAACTTTAACAGTCTTTCTCTATAATATCACACTTAATGCTTACACAAAACTTGAAATTAATCTAATAAGTATTTTTTTCAGGCTGAATTTTTAAATATTTTATTAAGCCGCCATTTAGTTTCGCCACTTTGGATTCGTACCAGAATTTTATCAGTTGATTCCTACATAATACCTGATTTCTGTGCAAAATCTGAGATAAATTGGATAATTTTTAGTAATAACTTTTTTAAACATTTTATTAGACCGCCATTTTGTTTTGCCACAATATTACGCTCAAGGCCACTGATATATTACAGGGGGAGTCCCTAATTTGCTGACCCATAAGGATATCGGTAATATTTTGCTGATCCATAAATGGGGTGATAGTTCTGATGCTAATTAACATTATTTTCATTTTTTTTGCATTTTTTTTACAGCCCCCCCCCCTTTCTTTCCAGGACATATAATCACTTTCAATGTTGTCAAAACCTGCTGACCCGTTAAAAATTTTGCAGGCCCTTAATAGTTTTTTGTAGCCCCCTTTATTTCCAGGACTTACAATCACTTTCAATGTGGTCAAAACCTGCTGACCTGTTAGAAATTTTGCTGACCCTTAATAGTGCTACTTAACATTGTTTTCATTTTTTTACAGCCCCCGTTTCTTTTCAGGACTTATAACCACTTTCAATGTGGTCAAAACCTGCTGACCCGTTAGAAATTGTTCATATACTACTTAACACTATGTTCATTTTTTGCAGCCCCCTTTCTTTCCAGGACTTATAATCACTTTCAGTATGTTCAAATCCTATTGACCAGTTTAAAATATTGCTGACCCTTAATAGGGGTATAACATTATTTGCAATTTTTTTACACCCCCTCTTTCTTGCCATCACTTTTAATGTGGCGAAAACCTGCTGACCCGTTAGAAAATTTGCTAACGCTTAATAGAGATACCTCTGATACTACTTAATATTATTTTCATTCTTGGCAATTTTTTTACAGCCCCCCTCCCTTTCTTTCCAGGACTTATAATCCCTTTCAATGGGGTCAAATCCTGCTGACCCGTTAGACATTTTACTGACCCTTAATAGGGGTGATAGTTCTGACGCTAGCTGACATTATTTTTTGCAAATTTTTTGCAGCCTTTTTAGGACTTATCACATTCAGTGTGGTCAAAACCTGCTGACCCGTTAGAAATGTTGCTGACTACTACCAGGGGTGATAGTTCCCAGGCTACTTAACATTATTACCATTTTCTGCAATTTTTTACAGGCCCCCTTTCTTTCTAGGATTTATAATTACTTTTAATACGGTCAAAACCTGCTGACCTTTAATAGGGGTGATAGTTCCTATGCTACTTAACATTATTTTCAATTTTTTCATTTTCATACAGCCCCTCTTTCTTTCCAGGACTTATAATCACTTTCAACGTGGTCAAAAGCTGCTGACCCGTTAGACTGACTTTTAACAGGGGTAATAGTTCAGATGCTATTTACCATCAACAGAACTATCACCTCTATTAAGGAGAAGCAAAATTTCTAACGGGTTAGCAGGATTTGACCACAATGAAAGTGATTGTATGTCCTGGAAAGAAAGCGGGGGTCGTAAAAAAATTGCAAAAAATGAAGGTAACGTTAAGTAGCATCAGAACTATCACCCCTATTAAGGGTCAGCAAGTTTTTACTACATTGAAAGTGATTATAAATCTTGGAAAAGAAGGGGGCTGTAAAAAAATGCAAAAAATAAATATTATGTTAAATAGCATCTGAACTATCACCACTATTAAGGATCAGCAACAATTCTATCGGGTCAGCAGATTTTGACCACATTAAAAGTGATTATAAGAACTGGAAAGAAACGTGGGCTGTAAAAAAAAATGTAAAAAATGAAAATATTGTTAAGTAACATCAGAACTATCGCCCCTATTAAAAGTCACCAAAATGTATAAGGGGTCAGCAAAATTACCCATATTTTGAGTTAGCAAATTAGGAACTCCCTATTATATGTCAACGCCAAATAGAAATGAAGTATATCAATATAACTTTACACCCGATAAGGATAATTTTTTTTCATACAACACACGTTTGTTTACTTTAATCATTGTAACAAAACAACCGATTTTAGGAATGAAACACAACGATATGTAGGATCTCCCCTGTTATTATGTCTATGCGGGTGACCAAGGACTAAGTTTTAACTAAATAACAGTTTTCTTACCTTCCGTTCTAACCGGAATTGACGCCTTCTATTGTTCGTTTAAATGAAAACCCTAAAAGTGTTATTCATATCCGCAGAAAGCTTAAAACTCTCTAAATATAAGTTTTTAAAACTTGAAAGCGGTTAAATAATGGCGGAGCATTAGGCATTTGTTTTATTGCAAGCTCCAAATTTAAGCTGGGTTAGTAACGTAAGTAAGAAAACTTTATTTAAAACTAAAACTGTCTAAATTTTCCTATAATAAATTAACTTTATAGATTTATTTATATATACATTTTAATAGAAATTGTGACAAATTTTCTTTTGGTTAAAACTGAATTTCATGAATGTTTTGGACTATAAATAATCCAGGCCTAACACTGGCACCTGTGGTGGACGATAGATCAAAATACAAGAGTTCTAACCACACTACACCACAACTTGTTACGTTCTGGACGCGCGTTTCGCTAACCAAGTTAGCATCATCAGCAGGTGATATAAACTGTGATCAGTTTATATCATTTGCTGATGATGCTAGCTTGGTTAGCGAAACGCGCGTCCAGAACGTAACAAGTTGTGGTGTAGTGTGGTTAGACTTCTTGTATTTTGATCTCTAAATTATCCAATTACTTTCATAAGTTATTTCAACACACTACCTACACTCCGACCGATAATATGAATTAAAATTAATAAATGCGGCCAAAAACCCTTAATCCGTAATTTTTATAAAAATTTAAACATATGAAAATGGATATCTAGAGTATTTTAAGCGCTATCTACAAGAAACCAGGGGTTTCTATTCAGAAAACCACTCTTTGGTTACATTGTGATAAAAATAGAGAGAGGAAACACATTTCAATGTATTTTCACCAGATAATTATAAAATAAATAGAAAAAGGGATTATTTTTAGTGTTCTTTTCAGTAAATATGACAATATTAAAATCATTATATTTTGAAAATCCATCAAATACCCAGAAACACTACACAAAAACCCATCCAAAGAATACAAAAGCCTGTGATTTTGCCAACCCTGTTTAAGATGGTGCGGTAACTTTCAATAACTTCTTTATTGGTAGGTCTGCCCAGTTAATTTTTGAATGATAAATAAGTTGACACATTGATTGGGTTGATATTCCTACTTTGCAAGTATAGTATAAACTTTCAGTTAACGTTAGTTGCCTTAAGGCGTTATTTGATAATATGCCAGTGTATTTTTTATTCGTGTAGCACCTGACAATTAAATAATAATATTAAAAATTAACTTACAGAGCGTACTCGTTATTACCCACTTATGATTTAGCTAGAATAGAAATTCAAGAACTTAACTTACATAATTTATATGGATGAAAACCCGATTTTTTTAAAATTCGATTCACTGTCTCGTCACTTCTTTACAAAGTATTCTTTATTTATTTTGTTTATACACATCGTTTACTTATCTAATAAATTATTTGACCTTTTTATATGAAAATCAATCCTATAAAAGTTGATTTTTTTTTAAATAACTCAACTTTGTCACTTTTTTGATTTTTTTTGTCACGGTACACAAGGAATTAAAAACGCATGCAATATATCGTTGGTTACAGGCAAAATATGAAAATAAACAACAACTTACTAAGCACTGAAAAGCAACTGTGTATATAGACACCTAGGATTTGATAAATAAATCAAATTGAGAGCAGTCAGATGACATTTTTTAAAAGATTTCAACTTTAAAGCATAGAATTCTTTATTTCACATCTTTAAAATTAATACCCGTCGAATATGACGTCATAAAAGGACAGTGGCGACATTAAAAGCCCAGCGTGCATATTGATGTCGCAAAATATGACTAAATTAACCTACTTTAACACATTAATATAAGAAAATTGGATCAGTTAAAACGTTATTTAATGAACTTATTATTAATTTCAGTCTAAAAAGACTAATATACCACAGAAAAAAATTCTTCCGCCTTTACACTGAAAACTGCTGTCAGCGTCAGTTGTAAACGTAGGGTTACCTTAATCTTAACGTTTTACTTTAATAATTTATTCGAACTATCTTAAAAATCCCTTTGCAGAATTACTGCACTTTACTGCAGCACAACCAGGAATTTTTAATGTGTTAGTTAACTATGAAAAACAAACTGTATAATATGCTGCTTTTAGGAATACACCTACAAGGGAATACAATAGTAACACTATACTTCTAAAACGAAATATTAATTTTAACACATGAAAAAAAAATTTTTCTACATAAAAAAAAGAGAAATATGATACATTAGATATGTCATATTTGATAAAAAAAAAACTATAACTACAAGCAAAAAGCAGGTGAAACATTTCACCATATGGCAAATGGCTTAGAACTCATTGTTTGAATCAATACTCATTTTAATAATCACAAAAACTAATAAAATGAAACACTAAAAAAACAAACAACAAAACTCAAGTAAACAAAACAATTTTAGCAGCAATATGGCCGAACCAATCAAAAAATGGTTACCCTATCGTGGCCACAGTCCTTTTAAAGTCATTGTATTAAGAAATACAGTGACTTTATACAGAGACAGTGGCGACAATAGGGTAACCAATTTTTGATTGGTTCTCCGCGTCACGTGGTCCTGGCGGCCATATTGCTGCAAAAATCGATTTGTTTACTTTTTGCCTAAATGGGTTTCTTATGAGGTTTTTTGTTTTAGTGTATTATTTTATTAGTTTTTGTGATTATTAAAACGAATATCGATAGAAACAATAAGTTCTAAGCCATTGGCCATATGAATAAATGTGTTTAAGCCTGGTTCACCTGCTTTTCGCTTGTAATCAGTGTTTGTGATAAATTTGTAAATGAAAGATTGCAAATTTTAGTATTGTCTAGAACAGTATTTGAAAAAAGTGCTTTTTGTGTATTTTGCTAGTAATCTGTAGTTTGGATTATCAATGTATAGTGCTTTGATCTGTTAAAACTATATAATGTATAAAATTAGCTCTGAGCACATAAGACTAGTATTAATACCTGTTTTTGTTAATTAGTATTAGTGGATCATCTGTATAAAATTTTGTATATTTTTTATTTAATAAATATCTTTAAAAAGGTATAGTATTAAAATAAATATTTAGAATAATCACTATGGCTTTTATTGATCTTTAATATTTTCTAATTTTATTATATTTACCTACATAATCAGTATTAAGGTCATTATTGAGTGCTGCTACTTGTGAGTAACTGATGCTTTTGTTACCTGCTTTGTTACTTGCCGCTTACAGTCTAGTACTACATTCAGAAGTGTATCCAACTTGTGACCTAGATGACAAGGTGGATACGGTAGTACGGTACTTCTTATTAACTAAAACATCTATGTAGCTATCGACTTTTATTTATTACTCAAACTCAACATATTTATTTAGTTACTTTAACAGAAACAGACTATATACCTAAAACTATCTTAAGAGTCTAACAAATTTCTGACATAAGTAGGTATGATACAGCTTCTTGAAGCACCGTGAACTTGGTAAAGTCATTAGTATTGCTAATTATAAACCTATACATCCTGCAGACTCTCTCTTAGCGCTATCATCAGCTTGAAAATTAAATGTCAATTCAGGGTCAACGATTACACCTAGGTATTTATCTTAATACTCTGTTTTTCCAAAAATATAATTGGATTTGATTTTCCAGCTTACAAGAGACAACACATTTTACACAACACAATTTAAATGGCTCCTTTAAAACTTTTTTAAATCTAATTACGACACAACACCACCAAATTTAAACACTCAGTGTGGAAACTGGAAAGTGACTGATAACTAATATTTTGAAAGTGGTTTTATTTATTAAACTGAATTTATGCCACCAAAAACTTTTGCTTCCTTGCTCTGCCAAGTTGAAACTGAACTTAACTCAAGCTCTTTTTAAATTTAAGAACATGTGGCAATTTAACAATAATATAATTTGACGGTAGGGTAGCAAACTAGCAAAACTTTTCATAAACAAGCATTTTGCAATTCACACAGTATTTTCAATATTTGCAATAAAAATTGATACAATAATAACAATAACATGACACATAACCTCACATTTACAGGTGACCCTGACAGAATTTGTCAGTGTAAAGGCGGGAAATTTAAATTTCGATTTTTTTTTGTGGGCCATATATCTCTTTCTAAACTAAAACTGATTAAAAATTTAATAATTAACCATTTAGCTGATCCAATTTTTTTCATATTAATGTGTTAAACTTGATTAATTCAGTCATATTTTGCGAAAAACTATCGATAATATGTGTGCGCCGATTTAAACCTTCAGAAATTTAGCAGCAATATGGCGGATGGGCTCTATTGTCGCCACTGTCTCTGTATAAAGTCACTGTATTAAGAAATAATTAACTGCGCCATCTACGAGCCAGTAGAATAAACTGTTCAACATCAACTTACCGACCTAGCTTGGATCCCTTCAATTAAAATCGTTATGTAATAAAATGCACAATGAGTAACTATTTTTTAAATAATTGGGTATTCAACCTTAGTTCAATAAAATGGTTTATTATTTGTATTGTCGAATTGCGGAATAATAATCAGATCTTGCCAAAAAATACGTCGGATAATGCTGTTTTATTATCCCAAATTGAATTAAAATGCACCTAGTTCAATACGTGTGAGGTCAGAATTTCTTCGTTTTTTAGTTAATTCGATGTTATGTAGTTTCGAACAATGGCAACAAATTAGAACTCATAAAATGTTTGTACGAATATTTAGACCTGAAGTATCGATAATCGATATTTGGAACTTAAGTAATATCACGTTGAAGAAGACCCTTAAAGATATCTTAAAGTGTAAATTGAAAAAATTGCAAACACTTTAAACAAAGTCCTAAAATAATTTTCAGTTTTGATTTTTGTATCCCAGCATATCAAATATTTTATAAAACAAAAATACTTCAAATAGGAAAATTAAACAATTTAGAACGACTAAAAATAATTTATTGAATACATAAAAATATAAAAGTAATGGAGCTCACGTTAAAGTGACCCTCAGAAGAGTAAAAACAAGTTTTGCTATTTGGATATTTTGCTTCAAACCACAATTTCCTTTTATCGCCTTCCCTAGGAACGAAGACAACATTTTTTTTTTGGGCGAGTTTGCATACGTATTTTTGCAATATTCTACAAAACAACTCTCAATTCTCCTCTCTACCTCCTTTTCCATAGTTTTATAGATAAACGTAAAAATGAATTTAGGAAAAACCTGGATAACTTCAAAATTTCGGATTCCTGGAAAATGTCATTTCTTATTTTCTCCGTTGCCAAATCATTAGGACTCCACAAGCACTATGTTGACAAATTCTGTGGCGCGAAAATATTTAATAAGATGCTGAGCTTATTAAAAAAAATAATTTTACGTTTGTGTGCCTTTACATGGCATCTACTTTCATTTTACAAAAAAAAAGTTTCATTGCCGGTTTAAAAAAAATTGTTGGATAAGCAGATGTTAATTTGCAAAGAAGATCCTAAGATAGTTCAGTAAGGAGTCGACAATGACTTATCTGCATCCGGCGACCTACAAAGGGGTCATCTATTCAATAATAAAAAAGAAAAACAAAAAAACCCTTATCTTTGTTGACCCTCCATACAGTTAGCGATTGTTGTCTCTATGCCTTTCTAAAGGAACATTCAACGGCGTTAGGTGTCATTGTTATTGCGGCATGCAAAGAGTTTAATTAAGTGAACGTTGCCTTAGAAAGGCTTCTGAACAACAATCCACACCAAAGAAATGTATTTTTCTGCGTTCCTATGCTACTTTTTACAAGGTTTTTTTTTAGAGAATTGTTTCGGATAAAATTATTATCAACTGCATTTATTAAAACTTTTCGAAATATCTTAAATAAGACGCAAAAAGAGCAATATGCCTTTGAAAAATTAATTGCATTACATTGTTAAATAAAAATTCATTCCAGTAAAAGTGAACTGTTTTCTTATTTGTGCATGTTTTTATTAGTGATTTTATACAATGCTTGAGATCGTAGGTATCTCTAGTCGATGTCAGGCGCAAACTAAATGCCAATCTTAAGATTACAGAGTGTTTCATATATCCCCCACCCATTTTTTTAAATATAAATTTGGTATAAGTAGAGGGAGTACGGGTATTCTGCCTCCTCCGTTCACGGGTGGAGGTTCTTATCTCAGTATCTCTGACGTCAGACATTTTTCGTCCACATGGGCTACGTCATTTGTCAAGGTCAATGTCAAGTCACCTGTCATTTGTCAATCTCATATTTTTTTATGGGGTCGTATACTCAGTCTCAATTTGCTTTTTTCCTTCTCTCCTCCGACACTCTTTAATATGTTTTCGCAAATATTCTTTCACATGTCGGTAGAGGGCCTTAAGATCCATCCCTCACCCTGACCTGCTGATGATGACAAAAAAGCAATACCGGCTCGGCCGATCGGCGAAAAACTTTTTTTTTAATACTATATGATGTCATCCTGTATTGGATTCGACCCAAAAATATGACCTTGATAAATGACGTAGCCCACGTGATCGACAAATATCTGACCTCAGAGAAATTGCGCTAAGAACTTCCACCGGTAGACGGAGGGTGCAGAATGCCCGTATTCCCTCTACTGGTATATTTTAATAGTAGACTAAATACTTCTTCTATATGAATTTGGTTATTCAAAAGTCCAGTATTACGACTGGCTATTATAATAAATAAAAAACTAGTAATATTTATGAGACACTTACCTACATATGAGTTAACCCTAAGTTTGTCTTTTAACTTGGACTTACTTGACAACACCTAAAGATACTATACGAAAAACGTTGTATATACATTACCAAAAAATGCATGGTGCTTAGTAAGTTGCCGTTTACCATTAAAAAAAAAAGACAGACTAACTACTACCCTCACATTCGAGTGCACACAAACTAACCGGTGAGTAGTACTAAAAAAGAGCGTCGTCATGCAAGGCCCTGGTACTGCTCTATACCTCTCGCTCGATCAGCTTCTCCACCACTTCCACCGTGCGCACCCTGCGCTCCCCCGTCGCCTCGTCCACGTACTCTTCCGTCTTTCTCGTCACCGTCTCGCCCAGTACCTTCTCGCTCTCTCGCACGGTGCGCGCGCCGCTCGGTTTCTCGCGCACCGCTAGTCGGGGGAAATCGGCCGACGACGGTCGTAGGGGTATGTCGTCATCATCTACTTCAATCGTTTCCGTCGTGGTGGTGGTAGTTGTGGTCGTTCTCGGCGGGGAGGATGGCGACGGCATGCTGTTAGTTTTGGAGGGGGAGACGACGCTAGATATCGGCGTCTAGAATGGGTTAGTTACAAATGCCATTTGTCAGTAGTATGTTAAAACATGCTGGTCTGATCATTTCTATTAATTTTACGGTTTATCTTTTGATACTAGGTTAACTAAATGACTAGGTTTACTCGTTAAACATCAACCATGTACAATACCAAAAAAAATGACACGTAATATTATCACTATTACTGTTAGATAATTAAAATTAGTTACCCAGTGTATGGCTTAATCTAATAAATTATGTTTTTATTGTGGGTAAATGGAGGGCGAAGAACTATTTTAGATTAAATTCCGCAAGGTCCAAATTAAAATAATGCAAGTTAAAAGTCCGTTTTAGAGTCAGGGAATCTTTTTTAGTTGAAAATTACTATTACACGATATTTGGGTTTAATCAGCTGTTTTCTTCCCACCATTTCTTTCCAGCAACGGTACAACTGAGGAACAGACCCTAATCAAAACAAAATTAGTAAAAAATTAAACGGTCAACATACAAACCGCAACAATAAAAAATGATACCATTTGTTTAATTACACTATCTCGGCCAATTCGATCTGAGATCTCTAAGCCTTGAAACAACTAGTTCTTATGATATAACTTGTACCACAATAAAATCTCCTTTTTGAATAACCAAAGATTGTTCAAGAATTTTAGATCTGTTGGATTATGAGCTTTCTGTTTCAAGAAAGCTTCAGCAAATTTGTATGCTAGTAATAAGGGATCTATGCTTAATAAAGCTTTTATGGCTGGAGTCAATAAAGAACTAATGATTCTTTGCTTTAGACCGTGTCAAATTAGAATTACTTTTCGACGTTTCGTCTGCAGTTCCACGAGGCATCTTCACTGGAGAAGATCAATTCAGTGTTTTGTGTGAAGATCCCTGAAGATATCTCGTGCGATGGGAGGCGAAACGTCGGATAGTAATTCAAATTGCACAAGAGCACAACTCAGAGTGGTTAAACACATTAAACACTTACATTAACATTAAAAAATACAAAAAATTTTAAATTTCTATGGAAGCTGTTTCACTCTCTTATAGAACAACTATCTATTAAAAAGAATGTTTAAAAATCTAAACGATGTTCAAATTTTTTTTGCCTTCAGGGCGCTGAAAAAAATGATACAAGAAATTTAAAGTGTTTCACCTTTTTTTTAAGTTAAAATATATTTCTTTCTTCGCTTTCACAGACAACATCATTTCTGTATAGTGGAAAAAGCTATTAGATTCAAAAGATAAAATAAACTGCAGTTATTTCCCTTTTTTTCAAAATATTATGTATTTGTTGTAAATACATATATGTAATAAAAAAAATCTAGTATCACGCAAATAACTTTCACAATTTCTCGATATAAAAACATTTACTCAACTATTTTGGTTTTCAATGTGACTAATATCGGTTGGCAACGAATTTTTTCGTTTTTGAACCGCTTAAAACTTTCGAAGAACTATATTCATGAGACCCAAAATCTAATCCACTGACCTAGGCAAATTTGAACCGTTTTCAAGTTATCGTTTGCGCAGATATCCCTAGAGACATATATTTTTCAAATATGTTTTTCATGTTCTAAGATAAAGATCGAAAAAACCAAAGTTATATTTTCCGAAAAAAAATTAGCCATATAATTTGTTTCTTAGATTATTTTAATACTTTATAACATTTATAACAGACAAAAATGTTGATAAGGTAAAATTAGTTGTACCGGGTGGCCAACTAAGAATGGACGCCGGCCATAACTCGCTAACCGTTAATCATATAACTTGGGGGAAAAAAAATTATTAGCTAAATCGACTAAGAGAAATCGCTGGAAAATATTTTGAAGTTCCGCATATGGCCGCTAGGGGGCGCAACTGTTATGGTCAATCAGAAAAAGGGCTGTTTCTTAAAAAATATTCATGTAAAGGTATATTATAAATACTGCCATCGTAAAATTGTGATTTTTTTGTTAATGATATTTTGCTGTATCTCGTAAAATGTAGTGGTGGGGGAAGGTCAAACATGTTTTTATTTAAATGTCAATAAATCCGTTATAAGTCAACGGAATTGAACAAACTAGGTCTCGTTTAAAAGAGCCCATCTTAACTAATAATCTGATGTAAAAAAAAAATCCGATTTGATTTCGCCGTGGTAACTAGAGGGCGCTGATTGACATCACAACAATTATTACGCATTATTTTGAAAATTTTAAATAGCACGCTATATCTCTTTTAACACAATTTAATAGAGGAGGAAATTCTCAATAAGTCAGTGCAAATTTCAGCTTCCTAACTTTTTTCAAACCGGAAATATAAATAAAACAAATATTAGGGCGCTGGGTACGCAACATCTCCCTAATCTGTATGGACATAGCCTACATCACAATAATTCAGTAATAATACCACAGATAATATTCAACGCAAATCGCTAAAAATTTTACTAATGTTCTGAAATAACCACCAGGTGGCGCAGTAGGAGTCAATAAGTGTAATATTAAATTTTCATTATAATGGGAAATGAAAGCCATTTAAATGGAACGTGTGAAAGAAACGATAATAAAAATATAATTCAATTAATGCCGCCCTAAATGTTCAAATTGTCGGCCATCGTTTTCGATGCACTTATGCATCCTATCTCGCGTGGATAAAACTGCAGCCTCCAGTTCAGCAACTGAAATAGTATTTATACAGTCTCTTATTCGCTGAATCATATTTTCCCGTGTAGTGGGTCTGGTGGCAAAAACTAAATCTTTCACTCGACCCCATAAATAAAAATCTAAACACGTTAGGTCGGGTGACCTAGCTGGCCATGGAAGGGTGCCGCCTCGCCCTATCCATCGGCCAGGATAGTGGGCATCTAAAAATTCCCGAACGTTGACGGCGAAGTGCGCTGGACAACCATCGTGCTGGTATACCAATCGTTGTCGGACGTTCAGAGGTACGTCCTCCCACAAAATCGGCAATTCCTCCCTTAAAAATCTTAGATATCTCTCACCATTCAATGGATTATCGAAAAAAAATGGTCCGATAATTCGTCCGCCTAAAATCCCTGCCCAACAATTTACAGACCAACGGCCTTGGTGCTGGACTTCGCGCATCCAATGTGGATTTGTTCTGGACCAATAATGTGTATTGTGAAGATTGACACGTCCATCGCTCTGGAAGGTAGCCTCATCGGTCCACAATATTCGCCTCAGAAATTGCCGATCTTCCCTCATTACACCCAAAAGCCAGTGACAATGGTTTAGTCTGTGATCAAAATCTGCAGCAGTCAATTCCTGATGCAGCACTAAGTGATATGGATGTAACCTAAAACAAGATGAAGATATTTAATTGATGTTCCAGGAAATTATTGGTTTTCTAGGCTTAAAGACCTATGTGACATCAGAATCACGTGACTTTTGTTAAAAAATATGTCCAGTTTATATTTGCAATGTCGTTACTTACCTGTGCTCTTTGAGTATATTTTGAACAGTGGTTCGCGTTACTCCTAGGTCTAGCGCAATAATTCGAGTACTTAGTTGAGGATTAAACTCGATATACGCTAGCACATTAATTACATTCTCTTCGGTGCGTCCTCTGCGTTGTCTGCGGTATACGGGAATATGCACGTTTCCAGTGGTTCGCAAACGTTGGATCACTCGAAGAAAAACCTTTTTACTTGGGTGGCGTCTCTGCGGATATTCCTGCGCATATACTCTTGCAGCAACCGTAGCATTTCTCAAACATTCAAAATAAACACCTATCATGTCGAATAGTTCTTGATTTGTATAAATCATTTTGTTCTTAACACAACGCAACACGAACAATAACAAATCTTGAACAAGAAAAATACGAACTACAACAATAACATGAACAACAGCAACTAGAAAAACTCAAAAAACACGAAAATCTCGGACAAAAACGCGAAATGATAGCAATACTATTAGGAAATTCAAGAACGATAAATAGCAACTAAAAGGCACTGACAAGAAACTATTGTTTATTTTTTGACGTATTACTTTCAATTTTGTTTTCACAGCCTACTACTTTTTTTGCTTGATGTAGCAGAAAATTGCTAAGGAATTATTATTTATCTATGTTTTTAGTTTATTGTTATTCTTGTGCATAAATTGTCGATTTTAAGAAAGACGGAGATTTGCAACGGTCGAATATATTAGGATTTTTCTTATTTATTACCTTATAATATCTAACTTACTGAAAATAGAGTAAACTACAAAAAAATATAGAGAAAAGTAAAATTGCGAGTAAAACTATGCTTATTAACGTCTACTGCGCCACCTGGTGGTTATTTCAGAACATTAGTATAATTTTTAGCGATTTGCGTTGAATATTATCTATGGTATTATTACTGAATTATTGTGATGTAGGCTATGTCCATACAGATTAGGGAGATGTTGCGTACCCAGCGCCCTAATATTTGTTTTATTTATATTTCCGGTTTGAAAAAAGTTAGGAAGCTGAAATTTGCACTGACTTATTGAGAATTTCCTCCTCTATTAAATTGTGTTAAAAGAGATATAGCGTGCTATTTAAAAATTTCAAAATAATGCGTAATAATTGTTGTGATGTCAATCAGCGCCCTCTAGTTACCACGGCGAAATCAAATCGGATTTTTTTTTTACATCAGATTATTAGTTAAGATGGGCTCTTTTAAACGAGACCTAGTTTGTTCAATTCCGTTGACTTATAACGGAGTTATTGACATTTAAATAAAAACATGTTTGACCTTCCCCCACCACTACATTTTACGAGATAGAGCAAAATATCCTTAACAAAAAAATCACAATTTTTCTACTCTTTACGATGGCAGTATTTATAATATACCTTTACATGAATATTTTTTAAGAAACAGCCCTTTTTCTGATTGACCATAACAGTTGCGCCCCCTAGCGGCCATATGCGGAACTTCAAAATATTTTCCAGCGATTTCTCTTAGTCGATTTAGCTAATAATTTTTTTCCCCCAAGTTATATGATTAACGGTTAGCGAGTTATGGCCGGCGTCCATTCTTAGTTGGCCACCCCGTACAAAAGGCCCAATGTAATCTAGGAGCAGCCTAATTCAAAATACAAAATTAATTATGATACAGATTATGAACCAGAAGAACCAGTCTTCAGACCCAAAGTTGGTCCAGATTTAATTAATTTTATACGAGCATACTGCTTAAATATTAAACATAAAAAATTATTTGTTAGGTGTGAAAATCTTTATTATATTTGTTGTTAACTTTTCGAATAAATACTCAAATACTGATGTTGTGATAATCAGCACTGAAAATCAAGTAGCATTAAGAAATTCTTTAAATACTCTAATAGAGCACTTGCATTTTTTAAAAAAGCGGATGGTTTAAAATAACCTGACATCGCAATGGTAACTAATACCTAATATAAACAAAATATGTCACTACATTAGCAAATTAATTAATTAATCAACAAATCAGTGTTGCAATTTACATAAAATCATAAAATCCTTCTCTTTAGTGTCCGAACCGGCAACACCGCCCATTTTTTCAAATTAGAATGACCGCTCGGCCTTGGAAAGTACAATTCTATTTTTTTTTTTAAATAAGTCCAAAGCAGGCTTTAGAAAAATAGCCTTTATAGGTTTTTACTTAGACTGTTTTTATTTCTTTGTAACATCTAGAACCAGTTTACTTTATTAATTGATATTAAGACAAATTTAATACTAATCTGTCTGGTTTATAAATTAATAGATTTCCAGTAATACATATAGTTTTATAGCATCAACGTATTTGAGTTTTCAGGAAAGCGAGGAGGATATACAAAAACCACATATATGTATGAAACATTTAAGGTTTAAAAAATTGTGAATGCAAGATTAGCAGGTTAGTTCATTAGTTAGTTACATACAAACGGGATCCTCTGAATGATTCTGTAAATTTTTGGGAACATTCACAGTTAATTAGAATTATTTGTGTACCACATTGTTTATTGAGTTATATGTCATTAAATATGTAGTATTATAGTATAATGTCGAAAAATGTGAAAAATTTTTACAGGTCGATGTTCTAAAGGTTTCATCAATTTTAAAATGACCTATATAGATTTTTTTAGTCCTATCAATGAAGTGAATTTGTTTACAGTAGCTATTAATTGGAATTACTTAAAATGTTATTAATCTACAGGGATATTTTTTGTGATAATTATATTTTGAAAATTTAAGTGCTGTATTTTTTAACTGTCAATTTTATTTAGTTGGAAGCAGTTTAAAATGTCAACCATTCATATATCTAAGCAACATTTAAATAAACACAGACAACAAATTAAAATATCATCAATATGAAATAAAATTGCTTTAAAGACTTTCTAAAGTATAAAGTTAAAAACAAAAATAATTTTGGTGGATTTATGTGTTTTTTAACAGTTGAGAATTTCTAAATGTAGTTTACATCATAAAGTATTTATTAATTATAGACGTACCTCTGTTTTGCCGTCAACCGTTTCATTTTCTGAAATTTTTACAGGAACTTCACTTGTTCCCACCATGTCGGTCATAGATTTAATCACCATCTGGGCTTGAATTGCATCTTGTTCCAAAGACTACATAAACAAAAATCAATACATATCAAATACATATTTTGTAAAATATCCATTTATCATTTGTATTGACTATGATTCATTAACAGTGTTGCCAGATTTTTTACTTTAAGAGTTTTTGGGGAAAATGTAATAAAAGTCTAAAATTAATTTTTTGGGTTTTTTTTTATCAATATAGCACTTTTAATTTCAGTTCAGATAAGAGATAGTGGATAGAACAGAATGTTTTTGAATGAGAGATTAATAACTTGATGCAAAATTTAGCTATTTTCAGATTTTTTTCCTAAAAAAAGTACCTAATAAAGTTATAAACTTACAATGAGTTATTTTTATATTTACTTTAAAAACCTTACATTTTTTTATAATTATTTAATATTTGGTATTCTGTATATTAAAAACTATGAATGATATATGTATAATAGCAGAAATATATATTTCTGCAGGTGCAAAACGGCCTAAAAGAAGAATTGCTTTCGATTATGTCACAGGGTACCCTCCTGCGATCATGATTTCTGGGCCTCTACCCTCATCAGGCAGGCTTGTACCCAGGGAGATCTGCTGATCAAGCCTGCCTGATGAGGGTAGAGGCCCAGAAATCATGATCGCAGGAGGGTACCCTGTGACATAATCGAAAGCAATTCTTCTTTTAGGCCGCTTTGCACCTGCAGAAATTATATATTTCTGCTATTATACATATATCTTTTCCGGCCAAGAACTTTTGATAAAGATGTGTGAGAGCGCATTTTTATCGATTTTTAGTATCTACTCTCCGCATGATGGTGCTAGTGCATGCTTTTTAAATTACCTACGGGTTTGCAGCCGGAAATCACCGGAGCCCCGATAGGTGGTGCTAAATGTTACATTTAACTTGAAGTACTGTTTCAGTATGATAGACGTTTCGATTTCGATTTTGTCATATCGAGCAATCTGTTATTTCAGATCTCCCTGGGTACAAGCCTGCCTGATGAGGGTAGAGGCCCAGAAATCATGATCGCAGGAGGGTACCCTGTGACATAATCGAAAGCAATTCTTCTTTTAGGCCGTTTTGCACCTGCAGAAATTATATATTTCTGCTATTATACATATATCTTTTCCGGCCGAGAACTTTTGATAAAGATGTGTGAGAGCGCATTTTTATCGATTTTTAGTATGAATGATATAGTTTATCTAAAGTCTAAATATAATTATTTTTATATAAAAACCATATGTACACTGCGCAAAATAATTAACGCAACGCTTAAAATTTAAACTTTGAATGGAAATTTCTCGAGAATGGTTGATCCGATTTTGATAAAGTTTTTATCGAAATTTAGGTTAATTCCTCGTGAATATTCTTTTGATATTAAAATTCAATGTTACTTTGTTCTAGGCAATAATACAGGGTGAAAAAGAAAGACATGTTTTATTTACCAAAGTTTAAAACACCCCGTAGAATAAATCAGATGGATTCAAGAGATCTAACCAAAAGAATGTTGTAGCCGAGTATGTTTCCAACAAATCGTTTTTTTATTCACCTCAATAGCACAATTTTTGTTTGAGTTACAGGACTTATTGAAAAGTACTGCATTTACTGTGTTTTAAATGAATTTACCAGTTCATGTTTGAATTGATTCTGTTGAAGACGTTGCCCGGTAACAAGAGAACACAACTTATACCAGACTGACATTTAGGCGTCAGTTTCAGTTCGGTTTTACATTTTTCTTCTTATTGTGTACAGTCATGCCAAGACAAACTAGAAATTTGACCCGCGACGAGTGTGTAATTGCAAGAACTCTTAGAGATGAAGACTGGAGCTATAGCAAGATAGCGGAACGATTGAATGTTCATCAATCAACTGTACATAGGGTCATACAGAGACACATGGAGACTGATGATCATTCCAGACGGATTGGACAAGGTCGACAGCGTGTTACCAGTGAGCGTGAAGACCGGTATCTGCGGTTGTCTGTTTTACGACAACGTTTCGTGACGGCTAGGTTTCTGAGGCAGGAAATTCAACACGCGAATGGTCCTCAGGTAAGCACTCAAACAATGCGGAATCGTTTGAGGGAAGGAAATTTGAGACCATGTGTTCCTGCACGAGGTCCTGCGTTAACAGCAACACATCGCTAGAATGGGCTAACGAACGTATGAATGCGGATCGATATATCAACGAAATACTGGACAATCACGTGAGGCCATTTGCACATAATGTTGGAGCGGAGTTTTTATCGAACATGTTTGGGACTTATTGGGCAGAAGATTAAGGGCTAATGAAAGACAGCCAAATAACGTAGAAGAGCTGGGTGAGCTACTCATCGATACTTGGAATGGGCTGGATGAGGTACTCATACGAAATTTGATATTAAGCATGAATAGAAGGTGCGAAGCAGTCATAAGAAACAGAGGGGGAAATACGAAATATTAGTTCAATAGTTATAAAGTTTATTTTTGTTCGTTTTAGTTCTTAGTGTTTTGTTTTTTTGACTGTCGTGTTCATATCTTAATCTTGCCTATTAAAACATGTTTTTCTAACTCCCTGTATTATTGACAAAACTAAACCGATCCTGGCCCTCGATATCACGAAGAAATTTTCGTATAACTAAACTAAAATGTAGAATAGCGCCATGTTCAAATATCCGGTAACAGATGCGTTCGTAATTTAAAAAACAGTATAATTTATTTTTCGTTGCACCCTGTATTATTGACTGAACAAAACTGATGTTGAATTTTAGTGATCCAAAAAAAAAAATCTTCACAACCAAGCTACAAATTACAAACGTCTTCAACAGAATCAATTCAAACATGAACTGGTAAATTCATTTAAAACACAGTAAATGCAGCACTTTTCAATAAGTCCTGTAACTCAGGCAAAAATTGTGCTATTGAAGCGAATAAAAAAACGATTTGTTGGAAATATACTGGGCTACAACATTCTTTTGGTTAGATCTCTTGAATCCATCTGATTTATTCTACAGGGTGTTTTAAACTTTGGTAAATAAAACATGTCTTTCTTTTTCACCCTGTATTATTGCCTAGAACAAAGTAACATTGAATTTTAATATCAAAAGAATATTCACGAGGAATTAGCCTAAATTTCGATAAAAACTTCATAAAAATCGGATCAACTATTCTCGAGAAATTTCCATTCAAAGTTAGATGAAATTTTAGGCGTTGCGTTAATTGTTTTGCGCAGAGTATTAAATAATAATTATGAAAAATAAAACATTCACATTCTCACAACTCAGGAATATACATTCAAAAAACTGATCTGAAAATGCTTTTTCTACACCGAAATGTATGAAATCGTACTGGAACTAAAATTCGTTGTACTAAAAAAAAAGAATTTGGGCATGTATATGAAAAAATTAAAAGAATAGTTGTCGAGCTATTCAAAACATAATATTTAACGATCTTTACATTTCTCCCCATAAACTTAGAAACTAACTACAATTTGGCAACTCTGTAAACGTATTCTCTATGGCCAAAGAAAGCAAAATATACCTGTAATTAAAGCGAACTAATAACCTTACAGTGTTGAAGGTATATACATTTGAACATCCTGTATAGTTAAGAACATAATATGAACTTTTCACATTGCAAAATGGTGTGGCAAGAAATAAAAAAAACCTATATACAAACCAGGGTAATAGTAAAACATGTTTATATTACTACGGAAGTGATGATCATAATCTTACTTTTAATCTAGCCGCTCGCCAGGCCGCCCTTTTTTCCGCCCTAAGGGCTCGTTCTTCGGCTGGTGATAGACCGCTGTCATCCTCGTCGCTGAGAAGACCCTGTTCTCGAAGCTGATCGCGCAACCTCCTTTCCGCCTTCGCAGTTCGCACTATACCAATAGTGCTCGAGGGACGGCTAAAAAAATACATAATTACAAACACTAATTAATTTTTGGATAATACATTGCTTTTAATAAGATAAAGATTATATTACAACCGCATAATTTCTGATTCAAAATCTTAACCCTAACAAAGAACAGCCCGGACTGTATAGCAAGTGTATGTCAAGAACCGCAAATGGAACGGGCCATGCTAAGGATGAGCTTGAGACACAAAGTAACGGGGAAAGTAGAGGGAGCTAGAGTCGATGACGCCATGGGGAATATAGTGAGGAGCCAATGGAGATAGTCGGGCCATACAGAGATGGCAATCAATCAATCAATCATTTATTTCCAATTGAATAGTATTACAAAAGTCACACAATAATTGAAGAAAACATCTGAAAATTACTAGTAAAACAATATAAAAGTAAGTTCGTGTAAAAAAGTTTTGGTGGAAATAACAGTTAATTTCAAGTACGTGTTTTTAACTTGGATCTAAAAATATTCATGTCACAGACCCCTTAAAATCATTATCCAACACATTAAAAAACTTGCATGCATTAAATATAACATTTTTTTTTTTGATAAAATGACGACCTGTGGTTATAAAACCTCATTGTGTTATAATGATGAGCAGATCGATTTAACTGAAGAGTGGATCTGTTTTTGTAAGCATATGTACATACTTCTAAGATATATGTCAAGACCATAGATTATTCGTATTGCGTACTTTTGTAACAGAAATGCAGGTTTAATATGAGCACTACTGTGTACTACTACCACAATTTAAAATGCCATAGCGCAAATGTAATTGAAAATTGTCATAGTATAACGTCAGTAAAATACTTTGACTGCAATGATCTTTAGAAATTTTAAGGCATAGAAGGAACTGCGAAACCCAGCACGAAAGGGGTACGAATATGGGCATGACACTGAAGTGAGCTGTCAAAGTTTAGGCCTAACAATCTAACATTGTCTGAGGGGCTGATTTGATTTGGTGCAACATGAAACAATGCAAAACAGTCAACAACTTGCCGATTACTAGAGGAGAAAATTCGAAATTTTATCTTATTTTTATTAAGCATTAAGTTGTTTTTTTTTTGAGACTAGGTTAGTCTATGGTTGTAAATATTTTCAGCAATATTTTTTAAAGATATTATATCTGGCCTTACTATTAGAATGCTTGTGTCATCAACATAGCACACTGGAAAGACATCAGTTGTTGCTTTTTAAAGGTATAGTATAAGATCATTCGAAAATATTATAAAAAGTAAGGGGCCCAAGATGGATCCCTGAGGAATGCCTTGTATTATCGAGCAACAGCTCCTTTTTTTTGTTATTAATAGTGACATACTGAGTACGTCTGGTAAGATATGATATAAGAAGATTTAACGCCTTATCACGAATCCCATAGTGATAGAGCTTTGGTAGTAAAAATCGATGATCCACGAAAATCAAAAGCACGTGAAAAATCTACAAATAACCCCAGCACAAACCTCTGACATCAAATGGATGGAAAATCACCATGCAGTGGAGACCAACGGAGCGATGCATTGGTAGGCCATTCTTTTATGTATGATTCGATATAGCGGGTTAGAAGGAGCCAGCCCTGTTAATGTCATTTTACACTCTTATAAACATTATAACACAGAAAATAAGTTTGATATTCATAAGACAAAAATAATTTTTAAAAAGTACATGTGTAATATTTATATAGCTTCTTCAGAAATTCATAAACACAAAACTTAATGTGATAATTTTTTATAAAAACTTGTTAAAAGAGGCTTCTGGTAGTCACATAAGTAACAGAACTGCTAAAAACTGCGATTTAACTTGAACATTGAATCATTTTTTAATATAGTTTCTATTTTAAATATCTTCTTTATTACATAAAAAAATCGGTTAATTCGCCTCTACGCACAACTTCTAACAGACTATATTATACTTCATGCGTATAATAATAACTTTAGGCAAATCCTATTAACTGTAATTTACTTCATTTTCACTCCCCAGATCTTCACGTTTCAGGCTCCCTAGATAACGAAATAGTTATTTATACTATAAGGGATGTAAGGGGGTTAGAATCACAGCCGTCAATCTCAAAAATGGCTTAGTTTTTTTTCGTATATTTTGTAAAATTGTTCATAAAGTAGCTGTCAATAAACTACTTCCAAATTAATTTTCTGTTCAATACCGGGTGTCAAAAAATATCTAATATTGCAATTAATATTTGAAAAACTACAGAACTCATATTTTTCCAAAATTAACACATCAATGTAGTTATAGTAGGGGAGCCAGCACTGATTCCAGTGAACAAGATTTATCAAAATTTTAACCTATGCAGTTCGACTTTGGGCTATTCGGGTATGCCAAAAGTGACACTTTGTCTCCGTCTGTCATATTACTTTGTACAGGGGGCGACATTGTGAAGTACTACACAGGGCATTTTCCAATTCCTAATGTTAAAGTGGGGTGATTCTTGGACCTTTTTAAGAAAAAAGTTTAATATGAACCTAAAAGTCTTAACTTTGGAGATACAGGGTTTTAAAAAAACATTTTTTTTTAAATCCTAATTCTGATGCTAATATAGATAAATAACTATGTGAAATTTGATACACGTCTTTTATGCATAAAAGGGCATTTTTTATTAACAATCAATTTTTGAAATTTCTACCAGTGGCGTGCATATGTAATTAACCTGGGTAAATCCATACGCTCCTTAACGCATAGAAGACGTGTAACAAATGCCATGCAGTTATCTACAATAGCATCAGAATTCGGATGAAAAAAAATGTTTTATTTCAAACTTTATCATCCTGTATCTCAAAAGTTAAGACATTCAGGACATAAAAACACCCCCTTTAACATCAGCACGCAATTAGCAAACGCCCTGTATAGTACTTCACAGTGACGGCCCCTGTATAAAGTAATATGACAAACGGAGACAGACGGCCACTTTTGGCATACCCGAGTAGCCCAAAGTCGAACTGCATAAATTAAAATTCTGATAAATCTCGTTCACTGGAGCTGATGCTGGCTGCCCTTGTAAAATCTGGACTTGTAAATCGTGTATCAGTATACTGGGTGGTCCAATAATAGTGGACGAAGGCAGTAGCCCGGGAACCGTTAATGACAGAACTGAAGAAAAAATATATTTATAGGTAAATCGATCGAGAAAAATCAAAATTAAATCATTTTAAAATTCAAAAGTTCGCCGTTTTTGCAACACAAAAAAGATATAGAAGTGCGGTACACGAAAGAAAACAGACAAATATAGATAAAGGTTCATTAAGCATAGTTACATTTTTTAATTATCTGAAGTGCTTATAGTCAAAAAGGAGTGCCATATCATTTAAAGAACGACGGGACACCACTGGTTTAAAGAGATTTCTTGGCCCACCTTCCAAAACCGACTGACTCCGCCCGATTTTCCTTGGTGTTCCGCACTTTATGCGTAACCTTAATAATCTATAAAAAATAAATTGTGTATTTTATTATTTTTCTCCGTAAAAAGAAGGCCTTATTCCAGGAGATGTAATTTTACCGACTATCTAAACAATTTATTAGGCAACCATTTTGTTTTGCCATATGGGATTCGCCTGATTTTGGTTTGTGAGATTTTTTTAACATTTTGCGAAGCTGCCATTTTGTTCCGCCATATTGGATCTTTGCCAAAATGTAACCATTTTATCCCCTTATGACCCTTGATTTTTAATCAACATTTGAAGTCAATCGGACCGGTATGTAGTTTTTTAACTATGCCTCGTACAGACAGATGGACGGAAATGAGAAAACAGGTTGTTTTAGGGTTCAGGCACCCAAAAAAAAAAGTTTTTGGTTTTTTTTTCAAATATAAATATGTATATGTATAAATTATTTTTTTATTTAATAATAAGATTTTGTAATTATCTTGTTCACCTTTGGAGTATAGTCCCTAGTTTTTCTCTATAAATAAAAAAAATTTTAAATATTTTTATTTTTTACTTCCCGCGTAAAAGAGAAGTATACCAATCGCGAAAACATCAGGGTCCCTAGATGCCGAAAAACATGTTTTCTCAATTCCGTCGGTCTGTCTGTCTGTCGGTCTGTCTGTTTGCGGCATACCTAAAAAACTGCTTACCCGATTGAATTTAAAGGGTTAAAAGTTAAGGGTCATATGGGGATGACTCGGTAACATTTTGGTAAAAATCCAAAATGGCGAAACAAAATGTCAGCCTAATGAAATGTTAAAAAAAATTATTAATAGAGAACTACTTATTCAGTTTGCTTCAAATTTTACAGAAAAAACAAATGTTAATTTTGGTGCGAAGACAAACAAAATGGCGGCTTACTAAAATATTTAAAAATTGTGTAAAACTACTACAAAAAATGATTCTTTACTCAAAAACCCTTGAATTTAGGAATTAAACGTATCTTAGGAAACATCTTCAGAATGACTAGTAGAGTCGGGAAATGTAATAAAATACAGGGTATTCTACTTAAAAAAATAAAAGTTCATTTCAATTACTGAAAAACGGTAAACTTGGCAATGTTGCCAATGTAACCCGCGGCTTCGTCGCATTTCCGTACATGGCGCTGCTTCAAACTTAATTAAAATTGGATGAGCGATCTCGAAATGTTTGGAAATTTTCAAGACTTTTGTTACACAATGTACAGGGTGTCCGGATTTGGTTGCAAAAGCAGGGTATCTCGTTTATTTTTAAAGATAGAACCTTGCGGTTTTCACGAACCTGAGCTAATTTTTTGTGAAACTCATGAAGCCGTAAACAAAATTTTCATAGCCTTCTTCGTTTATGAGATACAGGGCGGAATAGAAAATTTTGCATTTTGGGACCCCCCTCGTATCTCGGTTATCCTTTAACTTAACGCAAAGGGAAAAATTGTTGTTTATGCAGTTTTTTACGCTGGATCCGGTGGCGTAGTCATATTTTTCATTTGAGTTGTTATTTTTTAGATATGACCTAAAGTTGTGTTTTTTTAACTGGGACACCCTGTATATTTGTGCAGAAATTGATTTGCCCTTTTAAAAGCCTCTCAAAAATATATAATAGTATGGATCTATTTTAATAAACAACAACAAAAATCCTAATTTTTATAATTATCATCCCAAATTTTGCAGTAGGCCATGCAAAACAATGCTGCCTTTTATTTAAAGTCGTTAACAATATCTACATCCCAACAATAAATCAAAATAAACACGTAATTAAATCTATTTATCAAAATATGTATTGATAATTTCGCACCAAAAAAGTACCACCTACCTAGATTTATGTAACACAAGAACAAAACAGTAATAAATTATTATGCAACAAGCCTTTCAGCAAAAATCAACTGTCGTATAAGAACTACAGTAACCAAGGAAATCAAAACAACTGTTCAAACTGATTTCCATTTTGTTCTATGCATGCTTCGCACAATTTTCGTATTCGTTTTAGGGAATTAAGCAAAATAACGGGATGATTTTGTAAATAGCGAAAATTTTCTCTTATTGCATTTCCTAAATCTTCGACATTATCATAGTGGTCTTTGTAAATTCTATTTTCCAGATATCCCCATAGAAAGAAATCTAAAATCGACAAATCTGGGGACCTAGGGGGCCATCTCATAGGTCCATTTGTTCCGATCCATTGATTGGTAAAATTATTGTCCAGAAATAATCTCGTCATTCCAGAATTGTGTGCAGGAGCACCGTCCTGTTGAAAATAAATTTCGTTAATCTGCGCTAGAGGAACATCGTCAAGTAATTCAGGTATAGCTGCCTCTAAAATTTCTATATAGCGATTGGCTGTTAGATTTCCCTCAAATATATAAAATTTTATATGTGTTCCTAATATGAAGCAGGACACATTTAGACCAAACCTGCCCTGCTGTCTTCTGGGAAATATTTGGTGTTGATTTTCCTGGGACCAGAATCTACTATTGTGCCTATTGAGTATACCAGAATTACTGAAATGTGCTTCGTCTAACCATATAACCTTCCTTTCAAAATCTCTAACCATATCGCAACTTTCTCGAAACCAATTGCAGAAGACTACCCGACGCTCTGCATCCCCTGGCTGTAAGTGCCGCACGAGCCTAAATTTGTATGGGTGGTATTTGTGCTCTTTTAGAACTTCTTGAACTCTAGTTTTTGGAATCACTATGCTCTTTTCACTGGCCCTACAAGAGTTTGTAGGGTAAGCTTCTGCATTAGCCAAACCCGTAATTTCCTCAGCCTCCCAATTTTCTTTATTATATGTTTTCGAACGAGGTTTGATAAATGATACGTGATTAAGTAAATTCTTTTTTATCCGATAAAAAGTGGATATATTAGGTTGCCTCCTTTCTGGATATCTAAATAAAAATTAAGCAATCGTATTTCAACATACCTAAAAATTAACTATTTTCCTGTTAAAATACATCTCAGAAGCCGCTTCAACATTTTCATTACTTAATATAAAACAAGCTAACATATCGTACTTTTCATAATGTTCGAAAGTTTGGTTTTCTTCCATAATAATACAAATATATTTTTACACAATAAATAAATACAAAAAACTATGGGATGATAATTATAAAAATTAGGATTTTTGTTGTTGTTTATTAAAATAGACCCATACTATTATATATTTTTGAGAAGCTTTTAAAAGGACAAATCAATTTCTGGACAAATATACAGGGTGTCCCATTTAAAAATACACAACTTTGGGTTATATCTAAAAAATAACAACCCAAATGAAAAATATGACTACTCCACTGGATCCAGGGTAAAAAACTGCATAAGCAGCAACTTTTCCCTTTGCGTTAAGTTAAAGGATAACCAAGATACGAGGGGGGTCCCAAAATGCGAAATTTTCTATTTCGCCCTGTATCTCATAAACGAAGAAGGCTATGAAAATTTTGTTTACGGCTTCATGAGTTTCACAAAAAAATTAGCTCAGGTTCGTGAAAACCGCAAGGTTTTATCTTTAAAAATAAGCGAGATACGCTGCTTTTGCAACCAAATCCGGACGCCCTGTACAACAAAGCATATTAAGTTTGAATTTAAAGTAAGCCCAAGAAAATCTAATTTGATTTTTTGCAACTGCTTATAATTAGTAACAAAACAGGACTTAACAAAAAAAATCCAATATGTTTAATACTTGCCTTGTAGGTTGAGATTCAATTGATTCATTATCCGAGTGGCTAAGAGTGTGGAATGAATTCATTTCCGCGGTGGACAAAGTAGAGATTTTTCGGTCCTCCTCAGCTTTGAGATTTTGTATTTCGTCCGGACTTAAATAACTAAATATCTTATCTAGAAACAAACATTCTTTTATATTATTTCATGGTATTAGTATTAATATAAGTATAATATCAACTATAGAAGTTAAAAAGATTGATGTTGTTGTCAAAAACAATAAAACATTTCACACACTTATCACTGTTTCCAAATTCTGACTCTCCTTAGGACCCTTAAAAGATTATATTAAAAAATATATAGCTTTTAGTGATAGTTATGATATTAGAAATATGTATAGAAATAGTCTGATTACTACACCCATGTGTTTTTTAATCAAAAAGTGATTTTAAGAAATAGTCATTAATAATGGAAAACGTTTCTGCTAAGCTGTCTATTAAAATATAGCCGCAATTATATTTAATTAAAAGTTAAATCTCAACCAAAAATCTATTCCAGTGTCTGACTCACTGCGGTTTTTGGGAGTTGGGCTAGAACGATGGTTGTTCAGGGATGCCCACATTGAGTCTCTTGCATCGAGGTTGAGTAGTGCATGTGCTATGATCCGTAGATTAAGACTCATTATATCTCTTGAGCCTATTCGTGAATATTATTTTGCACATATTCAGTCAATTATGTGCTATTGAATTTGCTTTTGGGGCTCTTAAAAGGATGCCAAGAGAATTTTCATCATTCAAAAAAGAATACTTATCGACGTAGCCGTTACTTGATGGAAATTCATTATACACTAGTATACAAAATAAACACGTTTAGTTTATTAATTTCCACTTATTTATTTCTGCTTGACAGCACACTGTGTCTTTGTCAAAAGCTAACTTAAAACTGACACTAAAATCTGTACCAAATATAAAAAAAATATATATAAAAATCTTAATGGTGTCAATAAAACAATATCGGTGTTTACACACCTCGTCTATTCTTTAGATGTAAAGATTTAACAGAGGGGAACCACTTAAGTCCAACTGGTCATTCAGTAAAATATTTCGGGTTTTCCTCTTGTTAATTTCTAAACTTTCCAAATGGTTCAATGTGTAGCTTTTATTAGCCCTATGCAAAATTTTATATTCGTTTTTAAATGTATGATTTGCTTCTATCAAATGTTTAGCGTAATTGGCGTCTGTTTTTTCTTTATTATATGAGGATTTGAGTTCTTTTATACGTTTATTGAAAGATCTACTTTAAACTATATATATATATATATATATATATATATATATATATATATATATATATATATCTATTTTAAACCAAAATTTAGTATTAAAATTAGTTTAGAATTAATTAACAATATAACAGATGTCACAATCCCAAATAATGCCATATTAATGTCTTTAGATGTACAAAACTTATTTCCTAGTGTCCCCCCTATTGAAGCTATTAACTTAGTCCATAATTTATTACTCAAAAATAAAGTTAATCATTTTATTTATTTATTTTACAAAATAAACGGATAAACCATTTTACAATATCAAATTCAATAATAAACACTAAATGAACAATGTACAAACAATGAGCAGATCTCAAAAATATACAATAAATCTACCTTCTATTAAGCAACAATTTTTTAATGGCGCTCTTGAAATCAGGCAGCGTGCAATTGAAGACATCAAGCTCATCTTGATGTTCGTTAAGAAGCCGAAGAGTTCTGTCAATAGGCGCATGCATACCGTAATTGGTGGCATGGTGTTTTACATAGAATAAGTTATACCGGCGTAATGTTCGAGAGGGGACGTTTAGTTTTATTAATGATAAGAGCTCTGGGCAGTTGGTCTGACCGTTAATAATCTTGAAGACAAAGCACAGGTCATAGAGCAAGCGCCTATCACTGAGGGTATTCAGTTTCAATATTTGGAGCATATCGGAGCGGTGATAATCCTCCACATTAATGTTAAGCTTGAACTTGTTCTGGACCCTCTCGATTGCATCTGCATGGACTTGGTAAAAGGGAGACCACACAACAGAAGCATATTCAAGATTAGACCTAACTAAAGCACAGAAAAGGATTCCGATAACATTAAGAGGAAGCTCAGAACAATTTCTCAACATAAAACCTAGCATCATCATACCCTTAAGGCCAATCCTAGAAATATGCTCACGAAAATTCAGTCTCTCATCGAGTAAAATTCCGAGATCCTTGACGATATGAACTCGCTCCAACTCAAAACCATTTATGTTGTAATGAGTATCACGCCTATTAATACCCTTAAAGAAACTGATATAACAGCACTTTTTTATATTCAAAAATAAGTGATTCACCATGGTCCAATCCCACAAGGCATTCAGACTATTCTGAAGGGTCACCACATCCTCAGCCTGCTCAATCGGCCAGTATAATTTTAAGTCATCAGCAAACATGCTTACATTACAGTTGCTGACCCGTCAATGATATCATTGACAAATAGGTTGAAAAGAAGTGGGGCACAATGGGAGCCCTGCGGCACCCCAGAAGAAACATGGATTAAGGAGGAAATGTGGTTCTTGATCTTGACACACTGTGTCCTGCCTGTAAGAAAGCTCTCCAGCCAGCTGACCTGGGATGAAGAGAAACCCAGGGCACCGAGCTTGGCCAGCAATAGTTTAAAGACAATCCTGTCAAAAGCCTTGGAAAAATCAGTGTAGATTGCATCCACCTGAACTCCATTCTCCAAAGCTTCCAACAGGTCCGTCTCAAACTTAACAAGATTAATTGTGGTGGATTTGCCAATAGAGAACCCAAACTGCTCATTGTGCACAAGACCGCCACGAGCCCAGCTAAGTTGGTCATATACTAAACTATCAAATAATTTGGATAAAGCTGACTGAATACAAACCCCTCTGTAATTCCTAACATCCTCAGCATCACCAGATTTAAAAATTGGAGTTATATAGCTGTGTTTCCATATATCTGGAAACGTGGAGTCACGAAGAGACATGTTAAAAATAGTCTGCAGAGGTCCAGCCAAGGTACATATACAGTTTTTAATAAATATGTTTGGTATGTTATCAGGGCCACAATTTATCTTGTCGGGAAGGGCAGAAATTTTATTAAAAACCTCCACAATGGAGAAACAGCAAATGGTGACGTTACTAGTGTTGGTAAAATTGTAGTCAGGAAAATTTACAATATCCTGTCCGTTCTGGCCAATCTCGCCATCAAGATTCATGCAATTTGGAAATCGATTAGATTTACGTTGCTCATTCACATGTCTTCAGAAAAACTTGGGATTCTGGATAAAAGATCCCTCTAAATCAACCAAGTGTGTGCTATGACATCTGGTAGACTCAAGCTTACACATTGCACGCAGCTCAGAGAATTCGGTATAATCGTCCTGACTACGGGACTCCAAGAATTTCTTATGCATAGCTTTTTTTCCTAATAATAAGTTCATTCAATCGAGGACTAAACCATTTGGGAAAATTCGAGGTTTTAATTCTTTTCTGAGGTACAAATAAGTCCAAGCAGAAGTTCAAAACATCATACAATCTCTCTACGGCCAAACAAACATTATCCTCACCAAAAAGAGCTTCCCAATCCACACTTGCCAAAACGTCGTTTATAGCCAGATAATTGGCATTTCTGAAATCATAGTAGAACTCATCATATTTCAAATAATCGACTTCGGCTGAAATTTTAAAACAATATGGTTCATGATGCATACTACCTGGCAACAAGACATCGCTTGCTATGACGGATTCGATATCAGAAAGATTTAAATACATTTCGGCTATTGGGTATACAATTTACTTGAAAAAGACCCAGATAGGCAAAGACCTCGGCAACGCCTCGGGCATATTATTAAGAATTATCTATTGGATTTGTTAACAGTGTGTGTAGATCAAAATCACTTTGAATTCAATGGCTGCGTGTATGTAAGTAAAGAAGGTTTAATAATGGGTAATCCTTCGAGTCCTATACTAGCAGAAATATTTCTAGATAATATTGAACAATTAATGTATAATCACCCGTTAAGAAACAAGTTCATTTATTGGTATAGATATGTAGACGACATACTAGCGTATTTCACGGGAACAGAGAGACAACTAAGGTTATTTTTAGATTTTATTAATAATTTACATAAAAATATTAAATTTACGTTAGAAGTGGAACAAGACAATACATTTTTTGGATTTAACAATTATGAACAATAACAATAAACACGATTTTCAAATTTATCATAAACCATCTTACACAGATATGACAATACATAAAACATCAAATCATCCTTTTGCACATAAAATGGCAGCTTTCAACAGTTTTGTACATCGTTTAATTAGTATACCTATGTCATCAGATAACTATAATAAAGAATTGAATATTATAAAGCAGATTGCTATTAACAATGGCTATAGTCCTAATATAGTCGACAAAATAGTAAATAAAAAACAATATAAAAAAGCAATCAATTTAATCTATCCAAATAATAATTTAAAAGATATAGTCAAATCTAATACAATAACATATACAGGCAAAATTAGCTCTAAAATCAGTAAACATCTCATGAGAGCAGATTATAAAGTTGCCTTCTGTACAAATAATACATTAGGGAAATATATTAAAATTAATAAATCCAAGTCTGATAAATCTAAAAAATTAGGGGTATACAAATTAGAATGTGGTTCCTGTGATAAAGTTCACATTGGCCAAACGGGTAGATCTTTCAATAAACGTATAAAAGAACACAAATCCTCATATAATAAAGAAAAAACAGACTCCAATTACGCTAAACATTTGATAGAAGCAAATCATACATTTAAAAACGAATATAAAATTTTGCATATGGTTAATAAAAGCTACAAATTAAACCATTTGGAAAGTTTATAAATAACAAGAGGAAAGCCCGAAATATTTTATTGAATGACCCGTTGGACTTAAATGGTTCCCCTCTGTTAAATCTTTATACTTAAAGAATAGACGAGGTGGGTAAACACCGATATTGTTTTATTGACACCATTAAGATTTTTATATATATTTTTTTTATATTTGGTACAGATTTTAGTGTCAGTTTTAAGTTAGCTTTTGACAAAGACAGAGTGTGTCGAAACAGCTGTCAAGCAGATATAAATAAGTGGAAATTAATAAACTAAACGTGTTTATTTTGTATGCTAGTGCAAAAAAGAATAATTAGATGTTCTTGGTTTGAGAGAAGAACATCTCGCAGAGAACACTTCAAGGAGTTAGACATATTTACCGTACCATCGTTATATCATCTTTCTTTAGTGATGCTTGTCATTATAGAAATGTCCTATATTATATGGCAGTTATTGCCTATTGATTCCTATCAAATAACAAAGAGCTTAAATAGTCACAACATTTTCAGAAGATCTGTGATAGAATATAAGTCGAAATGATTTTATTCCTTCAATTTTTAAAACATTAGTCTATTTCAAATATGTAAACCATGTATGTTTTGTAAATATTTACGATAAATTAATGTTGAGATGCCGCATGTATACTTTCTTGTGCGACATTGCCTTGTTCTTTGTAATTTAGCTGACAATAAATTATTAAAACATTATTATTTTTTTAAACAATTTCGTTCACTTGGTGATACCACTATTGGTATCTCCAAAGCGGTAAGTGCTACGAGGTCGGTTAACTTAGAAAAAAGTTGCCTGTTTTAATGCCCATTCAAGAACAATTCACCGTGTTGTCAAATTCTTGCTAGTTTCTGAGAAACAGAAAAACATTTGTGAAAAACACCTACATATATTTAGTGGATTATTTTAAAAACTATTGATTTTTGAGGCATAGTTTAAATTTGAAAGTTTTATAATTTTTTCGGTCTAGAAATTTCCCCTTCGACGTTTCGAAAATCATTTTTTATCCTCTTTCTAATGAAGTTCTGCACAAATACTATTGACGACGTTTCAACCATGTAAAAAGTCATCATCGGGGATTTTTACAAGGACAGCCCCGGTTTCATAATGTTGTATTTAACACATAAGTGGAAATTAATTAAGTAAAAAATAAATATTAATATAAGAACGAACGAAGTTTTAACACAAATACTCAAAACAAATTACAAAATATGTAGATAACAGATATTTCCTAAAGTAGAAAAATTTACTCAAAGTGTTGACCATGTAAATGTTGTGATTATTTGTTGTAAGATAATATTAGTATTTAATTGTTAATTAATTAATTTCCAAAGCGATCATAAGGATTTTGAATTATGAAACCAGGGCTGTACTTGTAAAAATTCCCGATGATGACATTTTACAGGGTCGAAACGTCGTCAAAGGTATTTATGTGATAAACATAGATCTAAAAATGAGTATAAAAAATCCAGGTCCGTATTAAAAAAAACTAAGTTGATGGTGGTGGCTCGAATAGGAAACGGTGAAATTCAGAGGCACCAGTTGTAGAGCGAAAAAAATTATAAATTTTTCATTGAATTGTGTCTCGAAAACCAATAGGTTTCTAAATATTCAATAAATATATTTAGGAGCTTTTCACAAATCACCCTATGTGTGTCTCAGAAACCAAGCAGGAATTCGACAACACGGTAAAATAATCTTGAATGGCATCAAAACAGGCAACTTCTCTCTAATTTCACCTGGCAATAAGTGAACGAAATTATTACAAAAAAAAAATTAAAGGCAGTTGCAGCCATTTTGATAGGCAACACTGCAGAAACGTATTCCACTGCTAATAATCTCTAAAATTACATTTTGATTACAGCTTATTACTGACATTAGCTTGCCTCTTGAGCCTTTATATAGATTTTTGTAAAAATGTTTTTATTTATGACAAAAAAAAATTAAAACGGGGATTTCGAGGAGAAAAAATGCAATAAATAACTTATGTTACCTTTTTTGGTAGGTTTTTGACTTTCTTCCATAGCATTTTCGAAAAACTTCTTTCGGTCGCTGACCGATTGTTTTACACTTTGACTGTTTGGGCTCTGTGGCGGCTACAAACAATAAATATTACAATAAATACTCACTGGATTAATTGGCGTGAGAAAATTAAATGTTTTTAGGTTCACTCAGCTTAAAGATATATTTTCCATCGCGAACAATTGAATGGTTATACAAAAATGAACTAAACCTGTCTAGTCATAATGTGCAAGGATATTGACCTATTGTATAGTACCATCAAAACACACGATATTGATCAACTTATATTAATTCCTATACTTTTCAATAATCTCACACCTAAACATAATAATAAAAAAAAAACTTCCTTGTCGGACTTGCATTGTTTGCTTATATACGTTTGATATGTATTTATACTCTCTTGTAGTAATTAAGCGCAAACTAACTAACTAAACTGTAACATAGAACGGAACCTTTCAGGGCTTTGATCAATTAAGAAATCATGGTTCTTGGGATTAGACCGTGTCAAATTGGAATTACTATCCGACGTTTCGCCTTCGATTGCCCGAGACATCTTCAGGGATCTTTACTCTACGAAATCTGAACAATGAATGAGCTCGAAGAGATTCAGGCGGGCTTTTATACCCGACCGTGACTCTGTGTTAAGATCGGTTTCCACGTGTGAATAGACCGTAACCCGTATCTCTATTGAAATTTTTTGTATGTTTAAATATTTCAATAGATTCTCTAACTTTGCGTTTATAAAAACCTGGAAACGATGCTAGAACCTTGGTTTCCTTCACATTTATGAAATGGCCAGCGTTATGCTGGTGTTCAGCTACAGCAGATTGAACAATTTGTTTCTTTTTAATACATCGTTCATGTTCCTTAAGTCTAGTTGATATTGAGCGTCCTGTTTCTCCCACATACACTTCTTCACAGGAGCAAGGAATTTTATATACTCCTTCTGTTTGGAAAGGTACAGGGTGTTCCAGCGAGGACTGAACAGGGACCTATTTTCGACCTTCCTTGTATTTTGGAAAAATTCAAAATAGCCAATCGATGTATTTTTTCTTGTAGAATCCAAAAATATCATCGAAAAAATATTTGAACCAGAAACAAAAGAGTTACGCTATGCATCAGGTGTTTTTTAAATGGAATGTATCGTTTTTTATACGATTTTTGGAAAGAGTGATTTTTTTTATGTCCGTTCTGATTAAAAGATTTGATTTTGCGATAGCTGTTTATATTACATTTTAATGTTTTACAAACTAAAATTTTAGCTTCACCTGTTTAAAATATACGATAGGTTGGTATAGGTGATCAAGGTAAAATGACGTTTGAATGCTTTGTCAATAAAAATTGACATTAATTTAATTATTGTCGAAGTCTTCACCTAAAAAATATATATTTGACTCTGATCGAAATGAAATACTCTTTGGACGAGAGACTACAGATTGTTATGCTATTTTACAAGTGCCAAGAAAATGCAAGAGAAGCAAGAAGAAGATTTATTGCAAATTTTCATAGAAATATATCCATCAATACAATTCTAAGGATAAAAAACCTATTTGAGGAAAATAAAACTTTACATGATAGAAAAAGAAATATACAAAGAAGAAGAAATCGAGACCAAGCCATTATAAATTATTTTCAAGTTAATCCAACCAAATCTATTTCGGATGCAGTTCGGGAAGTTCAGTACGGTGGCGGTGTAAGGCGCAGAAGAGTTAACCGAGGGACTGTTCACAGGACTCTGAAAATTCATAAATTTAGGCCTTTTTGTATCCTTCCACTTCAGCACCTAACACCGGCACAAAAAGAACTTCGCTTCCAATTTGTTTCTCAAATGGTAATTCGGCAAGAAAACGAAGAACCTGATTTATTCAAAAATATTGTGTGGGCCGACGAAGCTACTTTCACAACATCGGGAGTATTCAACAGACATAATAGTCATCACTGGGCCGTTGAAAATCCAAAAAAGTTCCAGACTATTAAATTTCAAGGGAGGAATTCTATTCATGTTTGGTGTGGGATAAAAAACAATAAAATTTTGGGACCAATATTTTTTAAAGGGACTTTAAATGGGCACAGATATTATGAATTTTTAAAAACGAAATTGAAAATTTTTTGGAAGACTTACCATTGGCAGAATATCAGAATTTAATTTGGCAACATGATGGGGCGCCTCCTCATGCCGTGCATGATGTGGTTCAATTTTTAAATCGGCGCCATAACGAATGGATAGGGCGAAATCGAACATATGCTTGGCCGCCCAATAGCCCCGACCTCTCAGTTTTGGATACATTTCTTTGGGGCCATTTGAAGAACGTCGTATACAGACAACGAAACGAAAATATTCAAGAGATCATGGGAAAAATTTTTCGATGAAATAAACCGCCTTAACCAGGAAAATCATATTGTAACAGCAAGTTTAGAAAGGCTACAAAGGGGTTATCGATGTTGTTTCGAGGAAAACGGCGGTCACATTGAAAACTTATGTTATTAGTAGTTTTATTTTATTATTTAATAATTATTTTTTATTGAATTTCTTTTTCTATCATGTAAAGTTTTATTTTCCTCAAATAGGTTTTTTATCCTTAGAATTGTATTGATGGATATATTTCTATGAAAATTTGCATTTTCTTGGCACTTGTAAAATAGCATAACAATCTGTAGTCTCTCGTCCAAAGAGTATTTCATTTCGATCAGAGTCAAATATATATTTTTTAGGTGAAGACTTCGACAATAATTAAAATAATGTCAATTTTTATTGACAAAGCATTCAAACGTCATTTTACCTTGATCACCTATACCAACCTATCGTATATTTTAAACAGGTGAAGCTAAAATTTTAGTTTGTAAAACATTAAAATGTAATATAAACAGCTATCGCAAAATCAAATCTTTTAATCAGAACGGACATAAAAAAAATCACTCTTTCCAAAAATCGTATAAAAAACGATACATTCCATTTAAAAAAACACCTGATGCATAGCGTAACTCTTTTGTTTCTGGTGCAAATATTTTTTCGATGACATTTTTGGATTCTACAAGAAAAAATACATCGATTGGCTATTTTGAATTTTTCCAAAATACAAGGAAGGTCGAAAATAGGTCCCTGTTCAGTCCTCGCTGGAACACCCTGTATAAGATCTTTCGGGGATCGCAAGCATTGACCAATCTTCTTATGTGTATTGAAGATTGTACGTATGTTGGACCGCCGAAATAATCGTCCTATATTGTCTGTAGTTAATGGTGGCTCTTTATCATTCTCCTTTGGCGGAGTTGGTTTACTATGTCTTTTAATTGAACGCATAATATCTTCAGTACAATAGCCATTCCCTCTGAGAGCTTCGGTCAGTTTCGATGTTAAAGAATCTTGATCAGAAATCGAAATAGCTCTGAATACTAGTGAGTTAATAACCGATTTCTTTTGTGCTGGATAGTGATGAGAATTTGCGTTTAAGTATCTATTTGTATGCGTCGGTTTTTTATACACAGAATGTCCTAATGTACCATTTTCCTTCCTTTGAACACATACATCTAGAAAGGAAATTGTTCCATTAGATTTAATTTCCATCGTGAATTTGATATTATAATGTTGCTGATTAAGGTGGTCCAGAAATACGAGGAGATTATCCTGTCCATAAAGCCAAACAACAAAAGTATCATCTACATATCTAAACCAGTGCTTCGGTTTTAGTGGAGCGGATGTTAGAGCAATATCCTCAAAGGCTTCCATAAAGATATTCGCTACCACAGGTGATAGAGGAGATCCCATAGCTGCCCCTGAAGTTTGTTCATAAAAAGTTCCTTGAAAAATGAAATAAGTAGATGTAAGACAAGCTTCCACTAGGTCTATTAAGTTCTTATCAAGATTATTGTATCCAGTTTGTCTGATATAATGGAAATTGAGTCGTTGACAGGAACATTTGTGTGATTCTACATCGAAACTGACCAAAATATCTTCGGGATCCAACTGGATTGTCTTGAGTTTTTCTACGAAATGTGCAGAGTTTGTAATAAAAGAATCTGTTTTTCCAGTAAATGGATTAAGAAAATTTGAAAGATATTTACCTAGTTTACATGTGGGCGAGTCTATTGCACTGACGATCGGTCGAAGTGGTACGTTGTCCTTGTGTATCTTCGGAAGACCGTAGAACCTGGGAGTCTTGGAGCTGCGTGGTTTCAGTGATTTTTTTCTCCGCTGGTGGTAGACTGGATGTGTTGATCAAATTGGTAACGCGTCTTTCTATTCTACTTGTGGGGTCTGCCTGCATAACCTTATAAGTGTTGTTGTCCAAAAGTTGAGTAACCTTTTCCACATATTCTGTTCTGTCCATGACGACTGTGGCGTTGCCTTTATCTGCTGGAAGTACCAGAATGTTTGCGTCTCCGTTTAAGGTCTCCATTGCTGTTTTTTCGGCTGCGGAGAGGTTCGACTTCGGTGGTTTTGAGTTTTTAATGATCTTCGCTGTCTCATATCTGACTTTAACGGCTTGTTCCACTGGTAATCTTCTGATTGCTGCTTCAACAGAAGATACTATGTCTTCTACGGGAATGGTTCCCGGTGCTATTGGGAAGTTTTGGCCCTTGGAAAGGACGGAAATTTCTGCTTCGGTTAACGGCTTCGATGACAGGTTGATAACTGTGTTCTGCGGAAGTTTCACTGGATTTTTTTCTGTTCAGGAGGGCTTTAAACTTCTTTTGTTGCTTAAGTGTAACTTCTTGATGGATTTTTTCTGCCTGTGCGTTGGTAATGTTGTCCAAAGTTGTAAATGTCGTTCTTTCTAGTCTAGAAGCTAATTTCAGATGAATTTATAATAGTTTCCGGGCATTTGTATCTAAATCACGACGTGTTGCCTTAATCCTTTCTCTAACTAATGCATTGCTAGCACGCTTATAAATATTCTTTGCAGTTCTAGAAGTAATGTGATGAAGATGCCTCGTGCAATCGAAGGCGAAACGTCGGATAGTAATTCCAATTTGACACGGTCTAATCCCAAGAACTATGATTTCTCAATTGACCAAAGCCTTGAAAGCTTTCGTTCTATGTTAGCTAACCTCTATGGGGAGGAAACCAAGAAGGATGCCGAAACTTTTGGCGATCAGCAAGAAGTTACTCTGCCAGTTGGCCTTTCTCCTCAGATGTCGAGATGAAGATGTAGTACCGAAATCGCTACAGGAAGAACGGAAGCTTTCACGGCTTTGGTCAATTAAGAAATCATGGTTCCTGACCGTATTAAATTGGAATTACTAGTCGACGTTTCCCCTTCGATTTTACGAGGCATCTTCATGAGATCTGAACACTGAATGGGCTCGAAGAGATTCAGGCGAGCTTTCGTACCAGACTTGTACTCGCCGAACCGTTACCCTGTGTTAAGATTGATTTCCACGTGTGATATAGACCGTAACCCGTATCTCTATTGTGATTTTTTGTATGATTAAAAATTTCAAGATTCTCTAATTTTTCGTTTAAAATCCTAGAACCGATGCTAGAACTTTGGTTTCCTTTACATTTATTTATTTACATTATTATGTTCCTTAAGTCTAGTTGATATTGCGCGTCCTGTTTCTCCCACATACACTTCTCCACAGGAGCAAGAAATTTTATATAATTCTTCTGTTTGGAAAGGTACACTATCCTTCGGGGATCGCAATCATTGTCCAATCTTCATATGTGTATTGAACTATACCTTTAATTGAACGTGTAATATGTTCAATGCAATAGCCATTCCCTCTGAGAGTTTAGGCCAGGTTCGATGATTCCGATGTTAGAAAATCTTGATCAGAAGTCGAAATAGCTCTGAATACTAGTGAGTTATCCGAATTATATCTAAAACAATTCACACAGCAAATTTCCCTTTCGTTTTTCTTCCTTCTACCCGTAACATTCGTGATTCTGCCCAAAGGACAGTTATTCACTTGACAGATGATCCAAACGTCACAAAGAAGCTGCCTCACTGGAGCCGATGAGTGAGTGAGACAATTTCCTCGAAAAGTGGGTGATATGTCTCTATTTGACAAACACTTCGATGATTAAAGAATAAAAATTTTGACGAGCTATCATTCATTAAGCCTTTTTCAGAAATGACTCTCAGGGAGAAATGAAAACCAACTCACACGCATCACTTCTCTTTGAATCCCGCAAGGGATTTAGGCTCTTATCTTATAGTCCTAAAATAAGCTTCCAGTTTATACTTAGTAGCGACCAGAGATACGTAATCAAAATACTGATTAAGCAAGTCAAACAAGAAAGTTATTTTCTTAATCACAAATCGTCAATCACCTTCAAATATGCCAATCAACCGATAATGAACTTTCACTGCCTTCATTTCTCATCATTTTGTTTATAAAAGACCTTGTGATATAATACAGTTCTCGACTTTCTGAACAAAATATGACCAGGTTTAAAAGTTTTAAACTTATCTTTTTATTGTTCTAGCGACCCGGCCAAGATTTTCCTACTATTTTTACGAATCAACCAGTTTTAACATTATGAAATGTGTTGGATTTTACGATAATATTTAATCTTGGAACAGAAGATGCATTAAAAGAAGTTGTTTCCTAAACTTCCGAACTTTGGAAAGGAATAAAAAGTTTTAAGCAGTTTCCACAGTTGTCAACTGTTGCTGGCTTAGATTGGCAATGCCCTACTAAATTTATCAAGGTATTTAAAATTTATTTTAAGGAGTTAGACATTCCGTACGAAAATCAGGTTCAAATCATTCAGAATTCACTTGAAGATGCTGTTAAAACATGGTTTTCATCATATCAATTAGATAATACACAATTTGATGCATGTTGTAATAGGTTCTGTGAGCGTTTTAATTCAGATTCTGTTAAAGGGAAATTATATTCCAAATTATACAGTGAAAAACAAAATGAGGAAAGTGCAGTTTTTGCCAGACCTGGAGAGTGGGAAAACCCAAATACTGCACGAAGGCAGAAAATCGGTTTAAAAAAGCAGCAGAGAACCAAACCAAAAAAATGCCCCAAAGTATGTTATAGGACTGCATGAGAGTTTCGAAGAACAAAGTATAGATCTTTAGCTAAAACGTGGACTGGCCCCCATAGGATTTTAAGGAACATGGGACAGAGATACGAAATTTCAAGAGAAACCATATTGTTAAAGTACACGTAGATGACATTAGACCGTTTAATGCTAAAACATTTCAAAACATTAACCTGACAAACAACCAAAATACAATTGAAGACGACGAAGAAAGCATAGCGAATTATAACGGACCCATGAATAGAAATAGAGCAAGAAATAGAAGATCCTTTATTTAACTGTGTGTTTTTTTAAAGGGGGAGATCGCAGAACGAACACTCCCTACCTGTTACCTTTCACAGGTTGCTAGTAGGTAGCATGTGATGATGATGACATGAGAGCATCTTGACATCTCCCTTCAGATTTGTTACCTTAAAAATAAATAGTAAACTTCCCGAAAAGCTAATTTATTTGGAGGAGTGAAGCGCAAGAGCCAAAGGGGTTTTTACTAGGTGGTACTGCTATAATGACCCCCATTGCTTCCACCCGGCGACAATAGTTCTTTGTTAATGCAATGGCGAATCAATATTTTCCGTAAATACAAAAATGCTGAAAAATAAAAAATCTATAAATTTTCTCTATTTACTAAACAAACTGTTGCTTGAATAACCCCAAATCACGTACTAAATCATTTAATTCACTTTGAACAATCAAATGTGGCTCGCCGGAACTGGGACCTGTGATAAAAGGGGGATCCGTGCACTGTTCTTCTGAGCTGCCTGATGATGCGTTATCTCCATTATCTCCCAAATCAATAGCTTGTCAATTTAAAGGCGCAATCGGCACTGGCAAATTTGCATTACGAGGAATTGCAAATTTCGATGTTCTATATTGTGCTTTCCCTTTTTGGAATAACCTTCAGTCTTTGTCAGGCAAAAATAACAATCGTCAGAATGATTGGTGGGTTCTCGCCATACCATTGGAACTGCAAAAGGCATACTTTTTCTCTTTCCCTTCATCCACTGCCCCCATGATACACTACAACTAACACAGCACACATGGGGAGCCCACCGCTTATCTTCATCCCCAATTAGCACACCAAAATATTTAAAGTAGGCTCTTTTTACATTTTCGGAAAATGGCCTGGCTTGTGATTTCACCAGAAATTCTCCACAAATATAACAAAATTTGCCAGCAGAAATTTTGCAACTTCGGCGCGTTTGACTCGACATTCTCGTCTTCACATACACTTGCTCATCGATACACAGAGAACCACTAAATTCGAAACTCAACAGAAGAGTGATGTTCAACGTTTATTTTATGTCTAATGTTGCAAACAACCCAGTCTAGGTAATTTTTCCGTTGTAAAATGGACCCATTTTAGTCGCCCCACAATAAAATTGTTTACCTGCCAATATAAAAGGTTCTAATTAGGCTATTGAAAAATGGCACGTATTAGGGCTTTCTGAATATTTTTTTTATTATTGAAAATAATGAGCTGGCCTGTGTTAGCAAAATCTTGTGCGCCAGTGTTATTTAAAAACCGATTTTAAGCAGGAGAAATCTGCATTTAAGTTGAGACCTGCAAACGTCATTTCTGACATAAAACATAACATATGTCAAAAACGGTTAGGTTTAGAATTTTGTAGGAAATCAAAAAATAGAAGAATATACGGGGTGTCCGATTTGAAACAAGAAAGTTGGTACCGGTCCACGAAAAAGTAGACACCCGGCAGCTATGAAACATACATAAAATTAAACTTCAGATTACCTCAAACAACTTTTGCGGTTAACTTATTTTGCTATCTCTTACAGGTTCCGAGATAACGTGTCGTCTCATAATAAAACGACCACTTTGTACAGAACCATTGTTGATCCTTCCAAATATTTTAACCTTGTGGTTAGAATTGGTTTAGAGCAATGCACACCGATAATATTTCTATTAAAAATTTGGCTTATACGGACATAACGTAAAAATTATAAATTTACTAATATGGACACAACCTAATAACGATGCCAGATTTGACGTCCAGTCAGGAACGCCGCGACATAAGGTTTAGAGCAGGGGTGCTCAAACGGTCGATCGCGAGTGCTTTTTAAGTAATCTTGAGAAAAAATTTTTTTTTAATAACTAGGTACTTAACTAAACTACAAAAATTTATTACGTAATAAAATAACACTCTGCTAGCGGCAAAAGGCGGCTTTATCAAAGGAACGCGCGGTACTTGTCAAAGAAAAGCCGCGTCTTTTATTCTTGCCGCTTTTCTAGAAATTTCGGGCTGCGCGTTTGAAGGGAACATTCGAGACTTTCGTTCACGCCGATATAAATGTTTCGCCTGCAGGAATTGAAGTCATTCTGAATTGCAACTTGAAGGCAATACTACGTCGATACAAAGTTTATTATTAAATAGTACAAAATGACTGCAGCGAAGAAATCTAAAACACACAGAGTGAATTAAGAAAACGAAAAGTACGTGATTTGATATCTTGTTTGAAAAAAGAACAAACCATGTTCACAAGACCAGCCAAACAATCAAAAGCTGCTACGATCCGTCATTTAAAATATTTTATATATTGGCGAAACACAAGAAACCATTCGAAGAACCGATCCACGGTTGTGACGGAAGCATTTATTGAAGCGGGTGAGACTTTCTTTGGAGATTTCAAAAATAAAACAGAAATCATGTCTGCTATTAGAAAACTTCAGTTGTCTCGTCCGACTGTCACAAGGCGTATTGAAGTCATGAGTCAGGACATGGCAGATAAACTAAAAAATTATATCATGGAATGTACATACTTTTCTTTACAGTATCTACCGATATGACAGACACTGCCCAGCTGTGTATTTTTATTCGGATGGTATTCAATGACATGTTGGCTAAGGAAGAATTTTTGACAATCATTCCTCTGAAGAGGAAGACCCGTGGCGAAGATATTTATGACGTTTTCTTCAATTTTGTAAAAAACTACAAGCTACCAATATATAAATTAGTGTGCACTACAACCGATGGAGCACCAGCAATGACTGGAAACAGAACGGTTTTGTGGCATTGTGTCGAGCTAATGAAGATTTCCCTTCATTTTTTTCAATCCATTGCATTATACATCAACAAGTTTTGTGTTCAAAAGTTTTAACTTAACACGGAAGAAATTATGAGTATTGCAAAAAAAATGTGATTTCCATCCGTGCACGTAGCTTGCAACGGCGACTCTTTAAGTTGCAGTTGGAAGAGAGGAAGTCAGCTGAACACACTGATTTAGTTCTTCACACGGACGTCAGGTGGTTAAGTCGTGGAAAATTCCTAGAAAGGTTTCAAGAATTATTGCCCGAAATAACAGCTTTTCTAGACGAAAGAGGTGATGACACTTGTTGAAAAACGAAAAACGGCTGACATCATTTTTGACACATCACAATGCACTTAAACCCCATTAACTTAGAGCCTCAAGGTAAAGAAAAAACTGTTATTGAGATGATTAGCGCAGTAAACGCATTCAAAAGTAAATTGCAACTTATGATAGATCAACTGAAAAGAAAGGATCTGAAACATTTTCCGTCTTTGAAAGCAAGGATTCCTCAGTTGAATTATGATACGTATGAGGCTGAATTATCAAATATTTTGGGACAATTCGAAATGCGTTTTTATGATTGTAGTAAATTGGCAAATGTAGCATCATTTATGAGTTATTCTTTTTCATGTAAAAACATTGAGGAATTAGCTACTAAAATAGCAAGTCAGTTTAATATGAACTCATGTTCTGTTGAAAATGAGTTAGTGCAGATTATATCAGATATACATTTCAAAGCTACAGCATCTGATACAAATTTCTGGTGTTTTATATCTGAAGATAAATATCCGAATCTAAGGCAAATCGCCCTTCAACTGACAGCAATGTTTGGGTCAACTTACTTGTGCGAGTCTGCATTTTCTGAAATGAAGATAATTAAGTCAAAATATCGCAATCGACTAACTGACCATCATATGTCATCATGCTTGCGATTAGCACTCAGTGGTTACGCACCATCTTATGAAAAGTATGCTGAGGACATGCAGTGCCACCCTTCAACAGCCAAAGTCACTCCTTAGTTAAGTTTAACACCATATGTAACTCTTTTGTTTTGTAACAACCAATAAACCCGCAATTTTGAATAACTATGAGTTTTTTCATTGATATTGCAGAGAAGAACCTAACTAAACCTAACCCAAACCTTGACTAAAATAATGTATACTGTGCGGAAAGCTAATATCTATATATGCTACGGTATACCCAATTAGGTAGGTAGGGTGTATGTATCGTGTATGTACGACAACCCTGCATCACACATACTTGCAGCCTCTTAGAGTCGATCGTAAGTAATCTAAAAATATTGAGGTAGATCGCCAGCAGTTCAAGTTTGAGCACCCTTGTCCTAGAGTAATCAGTTGTGTTGGACTATTCGAAACCACAAGTATGGTCTATTACTATGTTTTTTCTTGCTAGTTAATATTTTTTCCCACAGTCCGGTTTTAGTCTCCAACACATCCAAAATTAAGATAAATGTGGCCGACTTCTTTTTTTGTATTCACGGAAAATATTCCTCTACCACTGTTTTAATAAAGAACTATTGTAAAGTTTTTTACACCTAACAAAAGACTGAATAATACCCTAATAGCAAGATTAATTGTGCCACAACTGGTTAATTGGTAAAAATAGTAGCAAAACCTTGGTAGTGTTGTGGCAATATACCGAGTGTACAACTAAGAAGGGAGGCCGGTCGTATCTCAGAAACCATTTGTCTTACGGTTTCGGGAAAAATAAATTATTTGGTAAATCGGCCAAGAGAAATCGCTGGAAACACGCACAAGAACTTTAAATAGTAAATGTCGATTTTTTGGTGAATTTGTATGGTTAAAATGTGTCGAAAATATAAGCAAAGTATTCTTCAATAAGTTACGCAACTTTTTGCTTTTTACAATTTTTTTCTATTTTCAATAATAAAGTGGTGGGGTTGATATCTCTGTTTTGAATGAACCGATTTTATTGAATTTGGTCTTAAAAAAAAAGAGCTTTTTTTTCGCTCAATTGGCGGTGCTATTAACGGTTACCAAATTTATTCTGCTACTGGTCGCTAGATGGCATTTTTCTAGAATTCCTCAAATAATGCGAATTTTGTCAAAAAAATCAAATATTATGATATGTCTTTTTTGTAACATTTTATTTTGTGGTTATGAAGGGCATAAGATAGTGAAATAAAAAAACTAAATCCATATTTAATTTAAGAAAGTTGATGATGGTCGCTCAAATTCGAAACGTCTGATTAAAAAAGTAACTACACCGAATTGTAGAGGAGAAAAAGTGCCAATGGTAAAGTGAAAGTTATTTTTATCTATTATTTCAATTTAACCTAAATTATTATCCATCGTTTAAATTTTACTAAAATTTTAGAAAAAATATATTGAAATGAAATGATATTATATTTATTGTAAGCCGGAACATAAAAAACTAAACATTAAAAGAATTAGCAGGAAATAGGACACCAAAGAAAGAGTTTATGCTTTATTCTTTGCTGTGCTATTTTCTGCTACTCCATTTATTGTTGTGTAAAAAAGCAGGGATGATCCAAAAAAAATGCTATAAATAACAAAGAAATTGTTTATTAATTAACTATTGGCTTCGAGTGAACTGTTTGAAAATGTCTACCATCATGCTCGATACATAGACGGAGTCTTTCTATTGTAGAATTTACTGCAGCTTCTATTTCTGCAGCTGGTATCATCTGAATTGCGTTTCTAATTCGGTTGATGAAGTCCTCCTTTGTTGTTGGTCTATTTTGGTACACAAAATCCTTAAGGCGACCCCACAAGTAAAAGTCTAGACATGTCAAATCGAAGGAACGAAGGGGCCAGGGAAATATACTGCCCCTACCTATCCAGCTTCCGGGAAAACGCCCATCTAGGAACCGTCTGACATTGTTTGAGTTGTGAGCTGGGCAGTTATCATGTTGGAAGAATAGGGTGTCTAAGTCGATGCCCTGAAGCAAAACTGGAAGCTGATTTTCGAGAAAATCTAAATAAGTCCGTCCATTTAGTGAATTATCGAAAATTATTGGGCCGATAATTCGGTTATTTATTATGCCGCTCCAAACGTTGACGCTCCAACGACCTTAACTCTGGACTTCTCGCATCCAGAGAGCATTGTGGTCCGACCAATAATGCAGGTTATGCAAGTTCACTTTCCCATCGGAGCGGAAAGTATCTATATAATAACTAATATGTGGATTTATAGATTTTCGGGTATACAGATTTCAATTTTTGAGTTAATTGAATGTTTCATGGAAATCTAAAGGCGATGTGGAAGTAGCGATTTAATTTGCATAATTTTTTTCAAATTTTAGGTTGATTTAAGTTGAAATGATAGATGAAAGTAACTTTCACTTTACCATTGGTACTTTTTCTCCTCTACAATTTGCTGTAGTTAGTTTTTTAATCCGACATTTCGAATTCGAGCGACCATAATAATTTTCTTAATTTAAAAACGGATCTGTTTTTTTATTTCACTATCTTATACCCTTCATAACCACAAAATAAAATGTGACAAAAAACTCATATCATACCATTTGATTTTTAAAAGAAAATCCGTATTATTTGAGGAATTCTAGAAAAACGCCATCTCGCGACCAGTAGCAAAATAAATTTGGTGACCGTTAATAGCACCGCAAACAGAGCGAAAAAAGGCCCTTTTTTTGACCAAGTTCAATAACATCGGTTCATTCAAAACAGAGATATCAACGTTTGAAAGAAAAAATGTTTGACCTTTCCCCACCACTTTATTATTGAAGAATACTACGCTTATACAGGGTTATTCACGCAACCCGTTCATTAAAAGTTTTTGATGATGCCATTTAGATAAAAATTTCAAATCTTGGGATTAAGGTAAGGTCAAGGGGTACTTCGTTGAAATATTTTCAATTTCCTGTCACTTCCGGTTTAACCGGAAGTTGGTATCAACTTGCTTATTTTAAATGGAACACCCTGTATTTTATGATGTTTTTGGATTCTACGGAGAATTTTAATGCTATTTTATGTAGCATGTCCTATACCTAGGTTCAAACGTTCTTAAGATATTTGACCTTGAACCGAAAATGAGCCTTCGGGGTACCAAATTTTAAAATCTCATATTTTTGTAAGTTTTGAAGATATAATCTTCATATTTTGCAGACGATCGGTAAATAATCTTAGGTTTCTATTTTTTTTATTGAATTTGTCTATTTTTATACAAAATTCAGCGTAATTTCCAGTTTCCTAAATATATAATTTTTTCAGTAAGACAAGTGGTTACAAACATACAGTTTGATGAGGAAATCGAGCACTGCATCATTTTCAAAGCCGCTAAAGTCCGTTTTTTTAAATGGGACACCCTATAACTTTATGCACTATCAAATGTAGAATGTCATTTTCTATCGAACTGTATTAAGGTTCCCTATACCTATGTCCTCCCTTAAATGTTTACATGTTCCAATGGTAAGCCATCGAAAAACAATTGAGATCCAATATCCAATATGATAGATGATTAGTATGCGTTATTTATCGAAAGCGCTGTCAGTGATAAACTAAATCTCCTAAATCGAAATGAAAGAATACTCAAACGCTGATATTCTCAATCTATTTTATATTCATGGAGAATGTTATGAAATTTTGGAGAGAACGTATCGTGTGTTTAATGAACGCCACCCTGATTTGCCGCCAATGAACAAGTCAAAATTCAAGAGGATTGAAACGAACTTTTTGCGTTTTGGCAAGGTTAAAGTTACAAAAAATGTTCCGAAACCAGTGACAAATGCCGAGGATAACGTAATAAACACATTAGCTTATTTCCACGCAAACCCGCAAAGTTCAATACCGTCTGCAGAAAACGATTTGGGAATTTCTTCATCTGTCCAAAGAATCTTGAGCGAACATCATATGCACCCTTATTCCTTCCAAAACGTGCAAGCCTTGAGACCTGGTGATGACGTCCGACGAGTAGAATTTTGCGAATTCATGTTTTTGAAAATTCAAGAGGACCTTCAATTCCTTTCAAAAATATTTTGGGCCGATGAAGCGAAATTTTCTAGAGAAGGAATAACAAATAGAAGAAACGAACATTTCTGGGCAGCAGAAAATCCGTTTAGCTTCAATGTTTTCGGTATAGTATTAAATGATCAGGTGCGGTACTGTATTTATGAAGACAATTTAAACAGTGATAAGTATTTGGAAATTCTAGGAGGGACGGTTTCTGAATTTATAGAAGAAATTCCTATTGGTGAGCTGCAAAATTATTGGTATCAATTAGATGGGGCACCAGCACATAACTCCGCTGCAGTTTATCTCCAATTATCTCGAATTTTTGAAGATCGCTGGATTGGTCCCAATGGTCCTTGGAGATGGCACCCGCGATCGCCTGATTTAACACCCCTAGACTTTTATTTATGGGGATCTATCAAAGGTAAAGTCTATGCTTCCCTAGTAAATAACCAACAAGATTTACTGGACAGGATACGAACAGCTTTTGCCGAATTAGAAAACGGACAAATTCAACGGGCCACAGCAACTGTACAAAGAAGAATTGAAATGTGTCTTCAAATGAACGGACCGCATATAGAACATTTGTTATAATTCAATTTTATTATTTTATTTATTTATTGTTGATTGTTACATTGCTATAATTTTTAAGTTCACTAAAACAAGTTTAGAACAGTCTCGAACTTAGTAGATATAGTTAAAAATAATGTAAACAATTTATTACATTTTTTATAACTTTAACTTTTCCGAAACAAAAAAATGTCGTTCCAATCCTCTTCAATTTTCTCTTGTTCATTGGCGAAAAATAATGATGTTTTTCATTAAAAACATTGCACGTTCTCTCCAATATTTTGTAACATTCTCCGCGAATATAAAATAAATTGAGAATATCAGCTTTTGAGTGTTATTTTATTTTAATTTAAAAGTTTCAAATCAGCTGTCATGTTGAATAGAAAAGCACAACAATTGTTTTTCCATGGCTTACTACGGAAAGGTGTAAGCATTTAGCAAATACATATGATAGTTTCATAAAAACCTGATTATTTCGAAAATGGTTACGAATAGGTATAGGGAACCTTAATACAGTTCGATAGAAAATTAAATTCTACATTTGATAGTGCATAAAGTTATAGGGTGTCCCATTTAAAAAAACGAACTTTAGCGGCTTTGAAAATGTGAATGTTTGCCGCTGAATTTAGGACACCCTGTAAAAAAATAGACAAATTAAATACAAAAATAGAAACCTAAGATTATTTACCGATCGTCTGCAAAATATGAAGATTATATCTTCAAAACTTACAAACATATAAGATTTTAAAATTTGGTACCCCGAAGGCTCATTTTTGGTTCAAGGTCAAGTATCTCAAGAACGCTTGAACCTAGGTATAGGACATGCTACAAATGCTAAAATAACATTAAAATTCTCCGTAGAATCCAAAAATATCATAAAATACAGGGTGTTCCGTTTAAAATAAGCAAGCAAGCAGAAAGTGACAGGAAGTTGAAAATATTTCAAAAAAGAAGTACCCCTGGACCTTACCTTAATCCCAAAATTTGAAATTTTTATCTAAATGGCATCATCCAAAACTTTTAATGAACGGGTTGCGTGAATAACTCTGTATTTTCGACAAACCTTAACTATGTAAATTCACAACAAAATCGACATTTATCGTTAAAAATAATTTCCAGCGATTTCTCTTGGCCGATTTACTATATAATTTTTTCCCGAAACTGTAAGACAAGTGGTTACTGAGTTACGGCCGGCCTCCCTTCTTAGTTGTACACCCGGTACAGTTTGATGAGGAAATCGAGCACTGCATCATTTTAAAAAATTAGAAAAATCTATCCAAAGTAATTTTTCCATAAAGAGTGTGAGAAGTCCTTTAACCGAAACAAATCTAACTTAAGCATATACGAAAACAATTTACCTTACTAAACGTTTGATACTTCGTAGATGTTGTAGTGTCAAAACCATAACTACTACTAGACACTACAGAAATAGGTCGCCTAGAGGAAAGCTCGTCCATACTTTTCCTTATGGTCTCATAACGCTCGGGTTCACAATTGTACAACTTTTCCACGCTACTGAAAGTCCGCAACTGCGGGGGTTTACTGGGTACCGGCGGTGGTTTCGTTTTCGGTTTGATTATGATCGGTTTTCGTTTAAGAGGCGTCAAGGGAGGGGGCGGAGTTTTCGGAAGCGGAGGGGGCAGATCAACATCGATAGAGGTATTTAGAAAGGACGCAGACTTCGTATTAATATCGTAATCGATAGGTGGAGGCGGTGGCACTTTCATAATGTCTTCGTCTTTCAACAATGGTGTAGTTTCAGCAGGGGGTGGTGATAAGGGACTGTCCAAAATGTCCGAAAATGGTGAAGGGAAACCATTACTGAAGGGATTCAAAGAAACCCTGGGATTCACAGGAGGCAAATTATAATTTTCATTGGACGTAGGAGAAAAGCTATTCACAGGAGGCAGATTATAAGGGTGAGAATAAACCTGTTGCGTAGGGTGAAAGGTAGAAAAAGGATTAGTGATAGGAAATTGATTGAAATCCCCCATAGAAGTTGTCGTAGGTGGATTTGCTGCGACCGGATTAGGTAACGAAAATGTTATATTGATTGGTGTCATGTGAACTACAGAGCTATCAGAATACCTGAAGACGTCGTGGATGTTATTCCTGAAAACACTATGAGAATCGGAATCACTGTTCACCAAATAATCGGGTGGAGGTGGTAGAACGGGTGCTAGGCTTTTAAAGTCGTTAATGATTTGATCAGTAACTTTACCTTCATTAAAACTATTTGTGGAATGATCAGATATTAATGAGTCGACAGTGAATCTGTTCTCTGAGTAGCTCTCACTGACTGTAGGAGTTTTGTGTGTTCTTCCTTGAAGTGTGGAAGAACCATTTCCCAATTCTATGGTATGATCAGCGAACCTATTTTCGGAGCAGCTCTCACTAACTGTAGGAGTTTGGTGCGCAGAAGAATTATTTTCCAATATTTTTTTAAATAACGAGCCAACACTAAGATCAGCTGATGAAGCTCTTAAACGCGGATTGGCGGTTTCTTTAGAAGATATTGCATCTAGAGAGTCCGTCGATAAGGATCGTACTTGATTTATGACCTTATTACTTAAAGTTCCCGATTCTACATCTCTGTTCGGTTTTGTAGACTTGGGTAGGGTGGCTGCAGCATATTCCTACAGGAAAACAATTAGTGCAGTCATTCTACCCGAAAGTTTCTTGTAAAAGGAGCTGCTCTTTTCCTCGAGTTATACAGTGTGTATCAGCCAAATGGAATAAATTCGATAATAAATAAATGGGGGCGTGTTCGGAAAAAAGCTTGAACCCGTCGATTGGTATTTTTAGTTGCTCATTTTCTCCAATAAAAACTTTTTATATAGGGTGTGTCGTGTAACAGTGGTCAATGCCAACTTTCTTATTTCAAATGCAATACCCCGGATATTATTTAATTTTTGGATTCTTTAGGAGATTCTAAATATATTTTATGTTCAATGTCCTATATCTATCTTCAACTATTTCGGCAATATTAAGTGTTTTCAAATTTATTGCAAAAATTAAGATTAAAAAAATAAAATTATTTATTTCTTCATAATGTATAAACAAAAGTAAAAAGTTAATTTAGGAACTATTGAATATGCTCGCCGCGAACGTCTTGGCAAATTTCTAATCTTAAATAGAAATTTCTTCTAACGTTATTTAGCATCTCAGGCGTGACCGATCTAATCGCAAGCGTTATTCGTCTTCTTAAGTCAGCTAAGTCGAGGGGTTTAGTTTTGTATACAACATTTTTAATATGTCCCCATAAGAAAAAGTCTAATGGCGTCAGATCAGGGGATCGCGCTGGCCATTCTATCGATCCTCGTCTCCCTATCCACCGATTTGGAAATATTCCGTTGAGGTACTGCCGGACATTAATTTGGTAATGGGGCGGTGCTCCATCTTGCTGAAACCATATCATATTCGCTGGAACTTGAATTGAACATTATTTTGGAGCAGTGCTAAATAATTATCGCCATTCAAATTGCCGTCAATGAAAAAGGGTCCTATGATATGATCCCTAACAATTCCTGCCCAAACATTAACCTTTTCAGGATATTGAGTATGTTCTTCGCTGATCCAGTGAGGATTTTCCCTAGACCAATAGCGGCAATTTTGACGATTTACATGACCGTGAAGTGTAAAGGTGCACTCATCCGAAAACAAAACATGTTCTAATTGAATAACATTGTTATCTAACATAGCCATCATTTGTTCACAAAAATAAGTTCTCCTATCATAATCGTCTTCCATGAGCTCCTGAGTTGGTATCACTTTATAGGGATGCATTTTATTTTCTTTTAATGTTCGAATAATCGACGAATGGCTAATATCGAACATTGCGGCGGCTTGTCGACTAGAAATATGTGGGTTTTCCTCAAACTCAAGCATAATATCCAATTTAGTATCATCATTTATTGAATTGGCAGCTGCTTTTTTTATCTGCCTCACATGTCCAAGCTCGCGAAACTGCTTTTCTTTTCTATTTTACTAATTGTCCCTTGGGATATATGCGGCAAATTTGGAAATTTTTCATGAAATAAGCGAGCAACTTCCACTTGTGTTCGTGTGTTATCTCCATAACCAATCATTTGTAGAATTGTTATTTTATGCATTTCTGTTAAATGAACCATTTTTCTGATATTAGGTATTATGCAGTTAACGAAATTCAAAATACTATGACACTGACACTGACAACTACTGTCTTGCAAAGAGAAAGGCCAGGCATTTTACACAAAAGTAAACAAAACTTAAAAGTAAACAAAACTGGCTCTTTTTGTTCCATATCAATAAAAAGGAACGCTAAAATGGTTTTTGCTTACATTCTTAATATGAAGACCTAAATGGTAAATAAGTATTGAGTGTGTTGTAGCGAATTTTTGTATTCAAATAAATAGTTCAGTAACCAGAGCCACTTTCATGAATAATAATAAATTCGAAATAAATAAAATAAAAATAAATTTGAAAACACTTAATATTGCCGAAATAGTTGAAGATAGGTATAGGACATTGAACATAAAATATGTTTAGAATCTCCTAAAGAATCCAAAAATTAAATAATATCCGGGGTGTTGCATTTGAAATAAGAAAGTTGGCATTGACCACTGTTACAGGACACACCCTGTATAAAAAATTTTTATTGGAGAAAATGAGCAACTAAAAATACCAATCGACGGGTCCAAGCGTTTTTCCGAACACGCCCCCATTTATTTGTTATCGAATTTATTCCATTTGGCTGATACACACTGTATATAAACATGGTGGAATCACAAAGAAAGGGGAGTTTTTCATTGCATAACGACCAGAAACCATAATGTTTTACTTTGCTAAAAAATTACCTTTTTGACAATTTTTTTTTTAACGGAACCAAAAAATAAACCAATTTATTCGTTTTCAAATTTCTGACACAACTGCGGTGATTTCAGACATGTATGACCAAAAATCAAAATTTGGCATGCTTATTAGCAGAGCTGTCATGTTTACCGACCCAAAGTAATTCAATTACCAATTACCTGCCGATACTGAAGCATAAATTACTCCTTCTTTTTCTGGTAATTCAATTACCTATTATAATTGAAATACTTGAAAAGCAACTGAAGCCACTAAAAGCAATTCAATTAACTTTATGTAATTAAAGTAATCCAGGAGTTATTGAACTCCCTAAAAGTCATTGAAATACGAAAGAAGTACTGGGTGACCATCGAAAAGTACCACCTCCTTAATTGTTTTTTGCTTTACGTTGTAGAAAAAAAAACCTTCTATATTTTAACATTTCTTTGATTTTACGGAAAAATATAAACAGATTCAATGTATTATGTCCAATAACAACTGTTTTTGAAATATGACATTTTGAGCCCTCTAAAATGCTAACGATTTGCACTTTTCCTTTTAGTTTTTAATTACCTATATGACATCTATTTCCGGCTAGACCGGAAGTTGAAAATTTTGAATTTCCGGTAAGTTAAAGATTATAAAAAACTAAGATAGAAAAGTAGAAACCGTTTTGCTCTAACTCAAACAGTTTCGATTTAAAACATGTAAAAGAGCTCAAAGTATCCAACTTTAAATAGAATAGATAATAAAACAGTCAGTATGTTTTAAATTTTCATATATATTCACAACTTGGGACGAACGTTGCGCTAACTCTGTAGCTTCTTCAGACAAGAGGTACTTAAATACATTTTTTTTTTACTGACCTATTTTTACAATACTGGGTCTGAGAGTTTAAAGCTTTAGAAAAACCCTAGTGTTTTACGTAAATAAATTCAACAGAGGTGAACCATTTGTCTCTGTTTGGCCATATAGGATATACTGGGTGTTTTTAATTTTATTGATTTCTAAGGATTCTAAAAGGGTTAATTTTTTGATTTTGTTTATAGTTAGCAAAATCTTAAATTCATCGTTAAACGTATGTTTATTTTCTAATAAATGTGAGGCGTATGTGGAATCGTTTTTGTTTTTAATAAAACTTCTTGCCTGTCTGCCCTATATAAACTTTTAGGCATTTATTTTCCTAAACTATTGTTGGTTTTAAATGAAATTTTAATATTGTTTTTTCGTAAAGTTGCGGCTACTTTCTCCACTGGTTTACCAATATAAGTTATGGTCTTATATTTTGTTTTTTCTTTAATACGTTGTGAGAAAATTTCTAAGTGATTTTTTATTAATTTTTTGTTTTAAAATGGATTTAATAACAGAGACTGAATGAATACCCATTGTTCACTGCAATTTGTTTAATTATGTTGAGTTCTTTTTCGTAATTTTGTTTATTCAGGGGTATACTAATTAGTCTGTGTATCAATCATACTGTGAAAGGCTGCTAGTTTATGTGCTATTGGATGCATCGATAGATGATGTATAGTCGTATCAGTGTGTGTAGATTTGTGGAATATTGAAAAAACATGTTTATTACCTATTTTGGATATTGTCAAACCTAAAAAATTAATGGCGTTGTCATTCTCCATTTCAACAGTAAATTGTATGTTTTTATGTAGTGTATTTAGGTCTCTTAGAAAAATGTCTAGTTGTCTATATGTTCCGGTAAAACAGACTAAGATATCATCCACGTAACGATACCAAATAAGGGGTTAGATTTAATTTTATGTTCTAAATCTGTCATAAATATCTCTGCCAAAAGTGGACTTAAAGGATTATAACTAAAACCTTTTGACATTAATTCTTCTTCCTGTCTATTAAATTGTACTCTCGTTAGATTTATGAATCTTTCGTAAAAAACATGGTCTGAATAATGATCTTTATTTTTAACCGTATTTAAAGGTTTCTTAGAAATCAATTTAACAAGTTTGTTATTTTGTTTAAGGTATTTTTTATTTATTAACTCTTTTACTTTATTTCTAGTATATGAATTTATTAAATCAAACTCTAGCTTATGTAATATAAATGATAATTCTGAATGGACTACCTTAAGATAATGGTTATTAATTTTAACTAAACAACTTTAAATACCCCTACCCGGGGCCTAAGGTTATATCTGAGCAGCCGTTGGTCATTATTTAGGTTTTCCGGATGTTACTGTTGTTGTTGCGCTAATTCCGCTTGATTTTAGATTTATCGATTATTATCTTCCATACTGTTAGTAGTTTTAAAGATTCGTTCCTTTTATACAAATCTCCATGTTTTTCAACTTCTATGGCTTCTCGGATTATTCTAGTCTTATAATCTTCTATATTGGCAATCTCCCTACACCCATCGAAATTTATCTTGTGGCCAGTTTCATAATGATGTATGAATAGAGCTGAGGCTGTTTGTTTGTTTCTGATGCTGAGTTTATGCTCGTCCACTCTTGCTGATATTCGCCTGTTAGTTTGCCCCACGCACAACTTTTCACAGTACTGAAACTGATTCCCATACAAATTGAAAAACAAGATTTAAATAAAAGGGACGAATCGTACCAAAGTATGGAAGACAATAATCGACACATCTAAAATCACAAAAAAATCAAGCGCAACAACTACACCACCATAACCTTCGGCGCCAGGTGGGGGTATAAAAGGCAGCGTCGCGATCACTAACATTTCAGTCTCTATTCGGACGCGAGAAAAAAAGCTTCGAAAGTGCCAAATGTGATTTTGGCGAAACGTTAGGAAATTGTTCCTTTCAGAACGACAGTAGTGAACGGATGTAGACCCGAAATGAAAGTAAATAGTATTTTTCCATCCGGAAAGGACCAAGAATAATGAATAAGTAACTGAATTTGATAAATTCAATTAACTGCAAAATAGTTGAAGTACTTATTTTAGGAATTCAATTACCAGTTAAGCAAATGAAGTACCCCAAAACTCTAGAATTATAAAGAAAATTCGAAAATTCTTTAAGTCATGTGGTTTTTGTTGTTTTGCATGTTATGTAATGGACATACGTCTGAAACCAGCGCAGTTTTGTCGGAAATGTGAAAACGAATTGTTTTTTTGGTTCCGATCGGACCAACAGAAGTAGCTATACTTATGCCAAATGTCAAAAATGGAATTTATGACATTTGGCTTCTCTCATGATCGTTGCGCAAAAACTCAGGATTCTTTTGTGATCCCGAAGGGGAGAGCAGTTCGTTTTTCACGAAAATTGCCTATAGAGTGACTTCACTAAGTACGTAACTAGTTTTTCAAATCCAAAATGGTAACACGTAAGCCCAACGTCACACTGTTGCTATATGACAATGAAACGGACACAGGGGTGGGGGAGACATGAAACACGTGACGATTTATATACCAAAAATATATTTGCCATCGAAAATCACATAGAATATTGGTTAGTTGTCGACAAGACAATACTATTTTGTCAAATTACAGAAAATAAATACTTAACCGTTAACATCAAATATAAAAGTTCTGTATATTCTACTGGACTGATATTTAAACTAACAGTGCTAATAAATATGTCAATGTAAATAAAATAACGTAAAACTACACATCAAAATGTATGCGCCAGTTTCTTTGAAATAATACATACAAAACGGAAAATAATATAAATTATAGTTTTTTTAGCTGTAACGTTTCTACAGTGCAGTTCTTTAATATCTATCCCCCTTTTATTTTTTTTGTAACTAGATAAAAATTTGAAATTTGGTATACTTAAAGAAAAAACATCTTCTGAAAGATCTTCTCAATTTTAATTTTAGTGGACAGGGTGTCCGGATTTGGTTGCAAAAGCAGGGTAACTCGCTTATTTTTAAAGATAGAACCTTGCGGTTTTCATGAACCTGAGCTAATTTTTTGTGAAACTCATGAAGCCGTAAACAAAATTTTCATAGCCTTCTTCGTTTATGAGATACAGGGCGAAATAGAAAATTTTGCATTTTGGGACCCCCTCGTATCTCGGTTATCCTTTAACTTAATGCAAAGGGAAAAATTGCTGCTTATGCAATTTTTTACGCTGGATCCAGTGGCGTAGTCATATTTTTCATTTAAGTTGTTATTTTTTAGATATGACCCAAAGTTGTGTCTTTTTAAATGGGACATCCTGTATATTTGTCCAGAAATTGATTTGTCCTTTTAAAAGCTTCTCAAAAATATATAATAGTATGCGTCTATTTTAATAAACAACAACAAAAATCTTAATTTTTTATAATTATCATCCCAAATTTTGCAGTAGGCCATGCAAAACGATGCCGTTTTCTTTTGTTTTCTTGGAAGCAAATGACATTTCCCAATTTTGTACGCGTATATAAAATATAGCGCTAGTTTTTTTGTATTTATTTATTGTGTAAAAATATATTTGTATTATTATGGAAGAAAACCAAACTTTCGAGCATTATGAAAAGTACGATATGTTAGCTTGTTTTATATAAAGTAATGAAAATGTTGAAGCGGTTTCTGAGATGTATTTTAACAGGTAAATAGTTAATTTTTAGGTATTTTGAAATACTATTGCTTAATTTTTATTTAGATATCCAGAAAGGAGGCAACCTTTTTATCGGATAAAAAAGAATTTACTTAATCACGGATCATTTATCAAACTTCGTACGAAAACATCCCCCTCGTATCTTGGTTATCCTTTAACTTAACGCAAAGGGAAAAGTTGCTGCTAATGCAGTTTTTTACCCTGGATCCAGTGGAGTAGTCATATTTTTCATTTGGGTTGTTATTTTTTAGAAATAACCAAAAGTTGTGTATTTTTAAATGGGACACCCTGTATATTTGTTCAGAAATTGATTTGTCCTTTTAAAAGCTTCTCAAAAATATATAATAGTATGGGTCTATTTTAATAAACAACAACAAAAATCCTAATTTTTATAATTATCATCCCATAGTTTTTTGTATTTATTTATTGTGTAAAAATATATTTGTATTATTATGGAAGAAAACCAAACTTTCGAACATTATGAGAAGTACGATATGTTAGCTTGTTTTATATTAAGTAATGAAAATGTTGAAGTGGCTTCTGAGATGTATTTTAACAGGAAGATAGTTAATTTTTAGGTATGTTGAAATACTATTGCTTAATTTTTATTTAGATATCCAGAAAGGAGGCAACCTAATATATCCACTTTTTATCGGATAAAAAAGAATTTACTTAATCACGGATCATTTATCAAACCTCGTACGAAAACATATAATAAAGAAAATCGGGAGGCTGAGAAAATTACGGTTTTGGCTAATGCACAAGCTTACCCTACAAACTCTTGTAGGGCCAGTGAAAAGAGCATAGGGATTCCAAAAACTAGAGTTCAAGAAATTCTAAAAAAGCACAAATACCACCCATACAAATTCAGGCTCGTGCAGCACTTACAGCCAGGGGATGCAGAGCGTCGGGTAGTCTTCTGCAATTGATTTCGAGAAAGATGCGATATGGTTAGAGATTTTGAAAGGAAGGTTTTATGGCCAGACGAAGCACATTTCAGTAATTCTGGTATACTCAATAGGCACAATGGTAGATTCTGGTCCCAGGGAAATCAACACCAAATATTTCCCAGAAGACAGCAGGGCAGGTTTGATCTAAATGTGCCCTGCTTCATATTAGGAACACATATTATATATTTCAGGGAAATCTAACAGCCAATCGCTATATAGAAATTTTAGAGGCAGCTATACCTGAATTACTTGACGATGTTCCTCTAGCGCAAATTAACGAAATTTATTTTCAACAGGGCGGTGCTCCTGCACACAATTCTGGAATGACGAGATTATTTCTGGACAATAATTTTACCAATCAATGGATCGGAACAAATGGACCTATAAGAAGGCTCCCTAGGTCCCCAGATTTGTCGATTTTAGATTTCTTTCTATGGGAATATCTGGAAAATAGGATTTACAAAGACCACTATGATAATGTCCAAGATTTAGGAAATGCAATAAGAGAAAATTTTCGCTATTTACAAAATCATCCCGTTATTTTGCTTAATTCCCTAAAACGAATACGAAAATTGTGCGAAGCATGCATAGAACAAAATGGAAATCAGTTTGAACAGTTCTTTTGATTTCCTTGGTTACTGTAGTTCTTATACGACAGTTGATTTTTGCTGAAAGACTTGTTACATAATAATTTATTACTGTTTTGTTCTTGTGTTACATAAATCTAGGTAGGTGGTACTTTTTTGGTGCGAAATTATCAATACATATTTTGATAAATAGATTAATTACATATTTATTTTGATTTATTGTTAGGATGTAGATATTATTAACGACTTTAAATAAAAGGCAGCATTGTTTTGCATGGCTTACTGCAAAATTTGGGATGATAATTATAAAAATGAGGATTTTTGTTGTTGTTTATTAAACTTTTAAAAGGACAAATTAATTTCTGGACAAATATACAGGGTGTCCCATTTAAAAAAACACAACTTTGGGTCATATCTAAAAAATAACAACTCAAATGAAAAATATGACTACGCCACTGGATCCAGCGTAAAAAAACTGCATCAGCAGCAATTTTTCCCTTTGTGTTAAGTTAAAGGATAACCGAGATACGAGGGGGGTCCCAAAATGCAAAATTTTCGCCCTGTATCTCATAAACGAAGAAGGCTATGAAAATTTTGTTTACGGCTTCATGAGTTTCACAAAAAATTAGCTCAGGTTCGTGAAAACCGCAAGGTTCTATCTTTAAAAATAAGCGAGATACCCTGCTTCTGCAACCAAATCCGGACACCCTGTACATAATTATTTCGTCGCTGACAGGTGTTCTGTTTTTATCAGATTGTAAAATGGCTATAATTTTAACATAGAGCAGAAGTCAAACCTTGTCCAGAAAAACAAAATGTATCTGCTACTGAAAGTAACAAATTTCAAATTTTTATTTATGTTGGTACAAAAAAGAAACTGAGGTGTAGACATTAGACAGCCTCAGTGTAAATAGGTGACCGACTTTTACGACACGCATGTATAGTATACTTATGGTATACAAGGGTACAACTTACCAACCCACCAAATTAAACATTTCATTAAATTGATTTTACAGGAAAATTATAAAAGGATAAAAAACTTATAATAACTAAGATCAATACAATAACGTTTCAGTTTTTCGAATGTTTTTTTTTTTATTTTTTCATTAAAAAAGTAGTAGGAAGAAAATTGATGCCCTGATGATATATAATAACTATACTTTAGACAATGATATGAATAATCAGTAGAAAGAAATTAATTCAACGTAACTATATATAGGGTTTTTAGTACAAATACGGCAAAAAATATCATGAACATGTTTCCAGAATCGTTCGTTGTCAAGATACAAGGCGATAAAATTTTAAATAACTGTTAGTTTTAACTATAATACTTTTTAGCAAAATTATATACTGTACCTTTTTCAAGGTCACATTTGGCCCTATTGACAGCCTCAAAATGTTTCTTATTATCATTTTTTTGATACCTTGTACCATCTTGATTTTGATAAATGATTTGATTGATGATTTTGATTTTGTATAATGTTTTTAAAAACATGGACAGTTTTGAGCATAATAAAAGCTGTTGCTAAAACCAGCAAAACTGACCATGCTTTTAAAGACATGTCCCTAAATTACTTTAATATGTGCAGGATATCAAACAAACTTCTGAGAATAATTGTTCCTCGATTTCGGCCACGTAAAATAGAAATTACTTTCGGATGTTTCGCCTGCATTTGCACGAGACATCTTCAGAGATCTTCACTCTATGAGATCAAAATACTGAATGATCTCCGGTGAGCAGAGTTTGGGGTATATATCAGTGGCGGCACGTTTTGAATTGTATTGGGAGGTCAATACCAAATTTAAAAATAGGCATACTTAAAATAAATATCTTTTGAGCTTTAAATTCTCTTGAATTTTAGGTCTACTCTTCGTTCTTTCGTTTTTTTTTTCGAAAATTGCACGCACATTCCTTTTATAAACGATTTCTCGATACTTAACATTGCTAAAGCGGATAGTCTATCTTGGCCTAACTCCTCAACAAAATTTATAATCCCTCGAAAAACCCCAGGATTTTCAGACAAAGCCGATTCATTACGGCCACGTAGTGCCAGCTCGAATGCCCCACAAAATTTTACAGTTGACCGTAAAAAGGCACAGGGGATGGTGGTCAAATACAGTTGCAGAAGGATACGTTGAGTCTTCGGAAGAAAACAAAAAAAAAGACTGTTTTGAGTATACTCGGAAATACGGAAAATGGACAGTTTTGAGCATAATAAAAGATGTTGCTAAAACCAGCAAAACTGGCCATGTTTTTAAAGACATGTTCCTAAATTACTTTAATACGTGCAGGATATCACACAAACTTCTGAGAATAATTGTTCTTCGATTTCGGCCGTGTAAAATAGAAATTACTCTCCGACGTTTCGCCTGTGCTTGCACGAGCCATCTTTAGAGATCTTCACTCTTTGAGATCAAAATACTGAATGAGCAGTTAGCTAAATCGTACATACTTTTGCGAAAGTTTCGATGAACCTCTTTATTTTTGTCTTTACTAGTTTGTCTTATACTAAGTTCTGTCAAATTGCGACCACTTACCTCGAATTCGGTTATTTTCTCAAAATTAATTTCGTTAGCACTCTTTAGTTGCTCAATTTAAAAACCGACATGTTATTTCATCTACATTCACAACTCAGACATATACCACTTTGAAATTGGTTATTTTTGCAAAATTAGGTTCGTAAGAACTTTTTAGTTGTTTTTTTTTTTATTTCCTGTATATTTCCAACTCACACATGGATCATAAAAATAAAAAAATATATATTACAAAAAACAGTATATAAATCAATTTTCATCGATTAAAAACGTCCGAAACAATATCGAGTTAGAATACCGATCGCGCGACCTCTGAACAACTGAACTTTCGCATGTCGACGTGATGCCGCGACCGATCGATCGAATTATGAGAAGAGATCTGATGACCCAAATCGCGATTTTATAATCCATTTGCTATCACGTTCGGTTGCCGCTCGGTAGGAGGGACGGTCAAACGAATAATTTATTTTCTGAAATATTTTTGGGGGGCCAAATTACCCTATGGAAGAGCCGCCACTGGTATATATACCTAACCTGTGCCCACCGACGCTTGACTCACTATTATCACTGGTTTCCATGCATCGTTCAACGGGCATCTCAATTGAAAATTTCAGGGTATTTGATGATTTTAACGAATTTTCTAATCTTCCTTTTATAGTATCCTAATACTGACATCAGAACCTTGGTATTTTTTACTTTAATCATGTGTCCTGTTAAGTTGTTCAATACCAGTGGATTGAACAAAAAAGAATAAAATATGCATACAGTGATAGTAGCGATGTAAACTCTGTTGAAATCTCCTATGCTGATAGTTCTGATCAGTCAGATCCAAATGAATATTCTGAAGAAGACGAAGAAAATAAGAAAGAACAGAAAGAAGGGAAGATATGGAACAAAAAAAACTTTAGTAGCTCCATGAAGTTTAAAAAAGAATGTTAATACGCAGTATTTTACACCGAACAACAACTTTGTCTAGGCAGAATTATAGATTTATTTGATAATATCGCACTTATGAAATTTTTGAAAGGTACGAAAAATTATTTTGTATGGCCTCAGAAAAACAATGTTGGCAATGTTAACTTAAAATCTGCGTTTTATAGATGCATGCAGGGCAATGGTCCTTTTAGCATTGAAAATTTACAGATTCATGAAGTCTAAACAAAACTAATTAATGCCATGCATTTTTTATTTTGTTTACTCTTAAGTTTCTTTTTTCTAATAGTGCAAGGTTAAGATAAAAATTACTTTTATAAGATCTACTAGGACTTTTTTACTTTTTAACTACAGGAGGTCAAGCATCTTTTTTATCAATGTTATTTAAAAAGTAAAACAGTTTAAATAAGTATTTTTACTATTAAAGAACATATCCAAGTGTCTCTTTCACGAGAACTTTTTAAAATGTATATATGAAGAATATCGTCATATGTTTACTAAACACCCTGAAAAATATAATATCTGAAATATGAACGCTTTATTGATAGGACATTTCAAAATAAACATATACTGAAAATATTTACCACAATTTTAACGATGCGTAATGTATGTATTCATCGAAGAAAGAATTTGACGCATTCGAAATACTATTCAACATTTGTCATATTTTTTTTTTTATTTAACAACTAATAAGACTTGATTCATGGTTACATTAACATCGGGAAACATTGCGACTCACTTATATATTGTTTCTTTAAGAATATAATTTTCTGGATTTGTCCCCATAATAAGCTACGAAATTTGTATGTTTATATTTTATATCTGGCGATTTGGCAACCGTGTAAGGAACAGCTTTACATAATTTATAGCCATATTTTTGTGTTCTTGTATCTTACAAATACGTCTTTTAGCATCTCGAATCCTAGCGACACTTAAAATGCAAAAATAGCCCCACTAAGAAGACAAATCTTTTGAGCACAAAAAAGCCAATTTTTATCCAGAGTTGCCTCATCGCCACTAAAAACTATCGAATTAAAATAACACAACCCATATATAATTGCATAAAAATAAAACGACGCCAATCATTTAATTGTAAACAAAACTTAAGTAAATTACTTGTGACTTCGATCTCGAAACTGTAGCAAAAAAACTGTCACTACAGTATATTTTTGTCTAATCCGCAAATAATAATAAATGTGGTTATATTGTTAGCAGTACCATATTTGCAGAAATATATTCTTTAACTTTAAAATGGCAAAAGAAGAGACATTCTTTTTGACCGACATTTGTTTTACTGACACATTGTTATATTGTGTGGAATCCTTGTTTTGTAATTTCAATTTGATGTAGTAGTAAACCCATTCGCAAAGGTCGGTAGTAGGACAGACGCAGTCAGCAGTCGCTTGAAGTGCGGTTATTGAGCGCATGCCACCGCGTTCCACTACCCGAGTGGGTGCTGACTATTAACTATAAATTGCTAATAGTACAATAAATATTTCCACTCTATTAAAAATTTTGAACTTTAAGACGTCGGCTGGGGACCATAACACTATAATAAATGTGGTTATATTGTTAGCAGTATCATATTTGCAGAAATATATTCTTTAACTTTAAAATGGCAAAAGAAAAGACATTCTTTTTGACCGACATTTGTTTTACTGACACATTGTTATATTGTGTGGAATCCTTGTTTTGTAATTTCAATTTGATGTAGTAGTAAACCCATTCGCAAAGTTCGGTAGTAGGACAGACGCAGTCAGCAGTCGCTTGAAGTGCGGATATTGAGCGCATGCCACCGCGTTCCACTACCCGAGTGGGTGCTGACTATTAACTATAAATTGCTAATAGTACAATAAATATTTCCACTCTATTAAAAATTTTGAACTTTAAGACGTCGGCTGGGGACCATAACACTAGTCTTAAGGAGAAAATATCCCAGGTACGGTTCAGATCAAATCTGAATATGTTTTTCTGGTACTTGTTCTGTAGTAGTGCACTCTTTTGTTAGGCCATAGTATCCAGCCAATTACTCTTTACATATTCAAATTTCAGTCAAAAATATAAGAGCTAGTCACAAGTAATTACCGATGACAAGAAAATTTACATATCTTAATTTGTAACACTCGGAACCTAGCGTTCTATTGCTTGTCCAGTCCTTTGTTTGAAAATTGCAAATTAGAAGTCTCAAAAAGGCACCGTATTATGTCACTGTACAAAATTTAGACATCTCTAATATCGGTTACATCTTAAAACAAATTTAAACGTACGAGGCAATTGTTTCAAACACATAACAAAAAATATTTTCATGTGAATATATACCCTTTACCGAATGAAGTTCATTATTATTATTATTATTATTATTTTTAATTACAGATTAAACATTTGTGCATACTCTTAATAAAATATCCCACTTTAGTGTGTGGATTTTAGAATAACAATCGAACATGTAATGTCACATACGCCAGTTTCGCTACATATATATAAGAATAGTCACAGACTGGTCAAAATGAAAATATTAATATAAATATTGAGAATTATTTGTACCAGTGCACCCGAATCAAACTGGGGCTTAAGGTGTTAAACCGAGTTCCTGGCATGTTATAAATTACTAATCCTACTATGTGTATCGTATCAAAGAACGATTTCCGTTTTAACACCTCCAAGAAAATCTAGAGACAAAAGCCATATGTCGCCTTCGAGGTGTTATACACGTTTTGTATATTATATATATTAACGAAAATGACATCTCTTTTTCAGTCAAAATCTAAGAGCTATCATTTTGACAAGTCCACAACAAAGTGAGAAAAAAAATCGCGGATACCCCCAGAGGGTACTATTTTTTGACACGCTGTATTACCCATCCCGCCCCATAAACGACCACAGTGAGTAACGTATTTTTTTATTTCCGAAAAAATAATTCCATCTTAAAAATTTGACTTTGACTATTTTTTTAAAATATTTTTTCAATTCTGTTCATTATCTCTATTTTTATTCGCTTTTGGGGGTCAATAAGTTTCCAAAAAAATTTAAATCATAACTTTATCCGCTATCCCACGCGACTTCGCCAAAGTTTTCAAAATCGATTTTATCAAAAACCGTTTGTATAAACTTTTTTCTAATAAATAAAAAATAACTCGATGAAATAAAACTTAAAAAAAAACTTATGACGCCCTAAAAGACTGAACAAAATATTTTAAATTGTGTGGTGTTGCCACTTTTACCTTAAACCGGTGGCAACATCCTTTTAAATATCGACTTTTTGACCCTTTGAAGCTGTGTAACTCACAAACGACTTCACTTACTCTTCCCGTCGAAGTAGAAATTAGTGTCAGGAAATAGATAACAAAAACCTAAGATGGGAAAGTGAAATTCATTTTGTTGTAAGTTAAGTCGTTTGGGAGTTACAGAGTTTCAAAGGATCAAAAATGTCAATGTTCAAGCGCTATTTTCTCGAAAACAACTGAATTTAGGTATAGGAAACATATCACAAAAAGTGGTTTTACTGTTGAGGACAATACAAAACCACAACAATATATACAGGGCATTCTAATTAGAAAACTGATGTTACCACCGGTTTGAGATAGAAGCGGCAACGGCGCACAGTTTACAATATTTTAAAAAGAGTTTACGTTTAACTATGGCCAGAGTGAAATTTTTAAAATATTCTATATATTTGTTTTCCAGGTACTTCTAATAGGCCACTCACTATGAACAACCTTGAATATACAGGGTGTCTCACTGCGATCGATATCTCAGAAAGTAGGCTTTAGAAAAATTTGAAATTTTGGCAGCTAACTAAAGTCGATGGGGGCAATTTGCGCAAAATATTTTCAAGATGGCGGCACTTCCGGTTATACCGAAAGTAGACGTCAACTTTCTTATTTTAAACGGAATACCATATATATAATGAAATTTTTGGATTCCCCGAAAAATTCTAGGTATATTTCATGTATAATATCCTATACCTAAGTTCAACTGTTTTTAAGATATTTTGAATTTTATGTAAAAAATGACGTTTGCAGATCTAGACATAACTATAAATATCTGCTTATCGAAATCTCTATTATTTATTTGTGGTTGGTTTCCTTGTCCAAAAGGGTACACTTTAGTGGCCTGTGCTGATATTTTTATAATAAATAAATATAGGGTGATCAAAAATTGACATTATAAATATACTTTAAAAAATCGTTAAAAGTTACTTTTTTCAAATGGAAACCCCAAATTTTTATAATTTTATCTTATTTAACACTTAAAATAAGGGCGACTTTGTATAAAGTTATCTATCCCAAAAATTTTTAGTTTTTGAGTTATTGACGATTTATTGTTTGTTGATTACGAGTGTTAAATAAGATAAAATTATAAAAATTGTGGGTTTCCATTTGAAAAAACTAACTTTTAACGATTTTTTTAAAGTATATTTATAATGTCAGTTTTTGATCACCCTATATATATTTATTATAAAAATATCAGCACAGGCCACTAAAGTGGATCCTTTTGAACAAGGAAGCCACCCACAAATAAATAATAGAAACTTCGATAAGCAGATATTTATAGTTATGTCTAGACCTGCAAACGTCATTTTTTACATAAAATTCAAAATATCCCAAAAACAGTTCAACTTAGGTATAGGATATTATACATGAAATATACCTAGAATTTTTCGAGGAATCCAAAAATTCGATAATATATAGGGTGTTCTATTTAAAAAAAGAAAGCTGACGTCTACTTCCGGTATAACCGGAAGTGCCGCCATCTTGAAAATATTTTGCGCAAATTGCCCCCATCGACTTTAGTTAGCTGCCAAAATTGTTGATTCTTCGTCCTTCACGGATAGAAAAATACAATGTGTTTTCATTCCGGGTGTACATCCGTTCACTACTGTCTTTCTTTCTCGCGTCCTAATAGGGACTGAAGTGTTGGTGACTGCGACGCTTCCTTTTATACCTCCACTCGGGGCCGAAGTGGTTGGGTTATATCTGGGCGGCCGTTCGTCGTTATTCTTTCGTTATGTTTTCCGGATGGTGTTGTTGTTGCGCTAATTGCGCTTGAGTTTTTGCGATATTAGATTTCTCAATTATTGTCTTCCATACTGGTGGTAGTTTTAATGATTCGTCCTTTTTATTTAAATCACGCTGTTTTTCAATTTCTATGGCTTCTCGGATTATTCTGGTCCTAAAATGTTCTATGGATAATATGGCTTGTGTATTATTTGTATGTTGTACTTTCTAAGAATTCTTCTGATTCTGTCTGTTGACCCTTTTACACATGATAAGACTGCCTTCCCAGTTCATTGTTCGGGAACCCTGTGCATTAATAGCGTGGTTATAGTGAGGATCCCATTGGAGCACCATCTATTGGTTTATACATTTGCCCAATAAATGAAAAATAAGTATTTTTAAGACAATGCTTCAAGAGTTGTATTATATGTGCCTGGAAATCCTCGTTCATAGCAATACCGATCAATTCCAATGCTTTGTCGAAGGGAATACTGTGATAAACCGACTTGACATCAAGGCTTCCTATGTAATTTTCAAGAACGATGTCTCCAATAATTCGAGTGTAATGCTCCGAGTTTTTTACAAATGAATTAGTTTTTTTTGACAGCTGGTTGCAAAATTTCCGCAACATTTTTTTCCACCTTTTGTAGTAGTGAATTAATAGCACTAACAATAGGTCTGATGGGCGCCTCTGGTTTGTGTATTTTTTGTATAGAGTTTTGGACATCTGCTCGACTTTTCCCACGGTATGATTTTTTCTTGTATCCAATAGTCCACTTGTTTTTAAATGAAATTCTTACAATGAAGCGCTATGCGATACCTATCGTGCATCTATCTTAAGTGAGAACAAACCCGAAAACACAACTATCCGAATGTGTCAAATGAACCTCATTTAGCTTAATTCGCTACAACCCTGTAGTCCCAGTTGTTTTTTTACACGCGACAATGCATTGGATAGTGTTTCCTTCCCTGGTTGCGATAGTGAGTTCCTAGTTTAGGCAGTATAGAAACTTTGATGGATTTCATAAGTAAATACTTTCAAAATTGCCCAAACCGATGAAAAAAACCGCCTATTGAATTGCCAGCATGAAATTGGTTCCTACTAAACATTTTTGTACCTAATTTTTTTTAGAGTGGTATATTAAAAGGAGTTCAAAAAGAACTTAATTTAAACATGTTATAGAACTGGTGAGCTATAAACACGTTGCAATTACGTTGCCTCAGTTTGTTTTAGGGCGCACTGGTACGCCGCTAGTGAGAAAATACCTGATTTGAAAAACTCAATTTACCATTTATATAGCACAAACAATAATTTAAACCTATTACTACCCATAGCTCATTTGTATAATATTGTAGGAAAGCAAACTGGCAGTATAAATATAAGGAACATATACTCTCGAACTAAAACACATATTACTACGATAAATGCAACTAATACATAAGACTATAGAAATATAACAATTTGTACAACTTTGTTTTTTTAATTGATATGAACATTAACGTAAATACAAACTAGCGACCGAATGTCCTTAAATATTTACACTGTGAGAACCTAAAGTACGTTAACTCTTTAACTTTCGAACTTTCTCAGATAAGACACCGATTAACCTTTGTCGTTTTGTTAACTACGCAGTAAGATTCCATGATTTTTTATGATAGATATTTTTAATTTGTGTTTAGCAATTCGATGACTCTAGCCGATACTCGCTGGAAATACATAACGATATTATGTAAAATGTGTATGACCATTACTTAAAACAGCGTTACGGATCACGCCTACCAGATAGGAAAAGTATAATAAATAAAAAAATATTAAGGATTACAATAACTAAATTCGCCAAAAATTCGGGACAAGTGATTTTTTTATTTTTAAATGTGTTCAGATTATTTGTTGCGTTTAGATTGACAAACAAAAATCTTTTTTGGCTTTTTCGCAACTGAATAAAAATATCTAACTTAAAATTGATTGAAGCAAATATTTAATAAAATTACATATCTCAACATGTAGACTAGTCTGTCTACAGAATGTCTCGATACATAATATAAACAATATTATTTAAGGAAGCATATTTTAAAATTTTGAAATCAATTCTTTTATATTATTTAATGTTTTTCTCTTACAATCGGCGCACTGATGAGTCCCGATAGGATGAAAGTATTTGTACAATTACTATGTGTCTATAAAAACTTAAGGTAAATTACATAATTTTTTTATGCTTGCTTAAATAATATTGTTTATATTATGTATCGAGACATTCTGTAGACATACTAGTCTACATGTTAAAATATGTAATTTTATTAAATATTTGCTTCAATCAATTTTAAGTTAGATATTTTTATTCAGTTGCGAAAAAGCCAAAAAAGATTTTTGTTTGTCAATCTAAACGCAACAAATAATCTGAACACATTTAAAAATAACATTATAGATGGCTGCAAACTATGATTTTTTTCATATCTAGGTTACATGTCAAACAAACTGACATATTTTAAAATTTTGAAATCAATTCTTTTATATTATTTAATGTTTTTCTCTTACAATCGGCGCACTGATGAGTCCCGATAGGATGAAAGTATTTGTACAACTACTATGTGTCTATAAAAACTTAAGGTAAATGACATAATTTTTTATGCTTGCTTAAATAATATTGTTCATATTATGTATCGAGACATTCTGTAGACGGACTAGTCTACATATTAAGATATGTAATTTTATTAAATATTTGCTTCAATCAATTTTAAGTTAGATAATTTTATTCAGTTGCAAAAAAGCCAAAAAAGATTTTTGTTGATTTTTTTATATTATAATGTATGTAAAAACTACAGAGTGTTCTCAAAGTCGAGTCATTTATTTTGACAGGTTGTAGAACTCGTAAAGAGAAGTTGTGACAAGTGTTTTCGTTTAGTTAGTTAAAATGGATTTCCATCAAGTAACGCTAGTTCTGTTCAATATTAGATATTTGTGTTAGAATATACCTTTTATTCAAGTCATGCACTAAAAAGGTTCGATAGCCAGAAAGTTTAACAAAACTCACACACTCATATACATTTATTCGAGGATGCTTTACATTTTTGAAAAAAATCGAAGCATCCAATCAATTTCGAATCCAAAACGATTCAATCCACGTAATATTTGACTATGTCAGTATATTTTTGATTTTCTCTATTCTACTATATATTTTTGTACATTATCTTGTATTAAATATATCCTTAAACGTAGTAGTCCTGTTTTATATTTTAGGAGGATTTAGTTTTAGTACATAATCAGTTTTAACGTATAGTTTTTTCAGAAAGAAAATGAAAAAATCCCCATTTGTAATCAACGACTCAAAATATAAAACTATAAAAAAAATTAGATAAAGGAAAAGAAAAACATTACTAGATCCTCTTATAACCTTTTTCTTGCATATCAGGATATTTTGGTTAAAAAAATAGACAATTTTTCAAGAAGATCAGAAATCAACACTACTACAAACAACTACTCATATTAAACAGGTTTGTAACAAAGACAATTTAATACACAATATTACCCATAAATGTGAAACCATACAGGGCCTTTCTAAATGTCGTGTAAATATTAAAGGGCTTAATGCCTTGGATTCTTTTAAGAAAAAAAAAAAAAAGATTTATATAAATATGTGTCCACAAGTGCTTTATATTGGAGCTACAGGGTGATTATGATTTTTTTTAAGTCATTCTGAAACAGTAAGAGCTATTTGTTTTAGATTCTTAATAAAATAATGATACGCTACTGATTTCTTATAAAAATTACATTGAAAATTAAGCAAAAATACCTCTTAGTATTTTGTGATACGACACCAACTAAAACTGAACCAGAGGTGTGCATCAAAATAGATTTTTTTTCTCGAAAACGACTTAACGTATCACAAAATACTAAGAGGCATTTTTTATGTTTTTTATTTGCCCTAAACGATAAGGTTAGAAAATAAAAAAAAAACAGTGGCGTAGCAATTTTTATTTAGAAAGTCAGGGATGGTTACCTACGCCCATGATTGAAATAAAAACTGTTGAATACTGTCAAAATTTGGCCTTTAAATACCTGGGGCTGTGCCAAATCTTAATCAGATAACTCTTATTGTTTCGGAAACCACTTTTTACTTCCCTCCTAAAAGGGAAGTATTGTAATCGTGAAAAATCACAAAAATTCATCATTTTTCAGATCCGTACGTTTCAGGTAGATGACGAAAAACATGTTTTCTCGAATCTGTCGGTCTATCTGTGTATCTCTGTCCGTCTGTCTGTCGGTCTGTCTGTTCGCGGCATAGCTAAAAACTACTTACCCGATTGACTTCAAATTTTGGTCAAAAAATAAATATGGCAAAACAAAATGGCGGCCTAATAAAATTTAAAAAAATTATAACTAAAAAAGTGCTAATCCATTTTATCTCAAATGGCAAAATTTTGGTAGGAATCGAAGATGGCGGAACAAAACTAATTGTAGTATAGACATGAACTAGTAAAAGTGTGGTACTAATTCAAGATAATATAATAAATGGTAAATAAAATTTTTGTAATCTGAAAAACTACCCTCTGAAGTCTTACATATATTCGCGTTTTGGCGTCCATAGATGCCGAAAATGTTTTATCAAGTTCGTTAGTCCGTCTGTCGGTTTGTCTGTGTGTCTGTCAGTTCGCGGCATAGCTTAAACACCTCTCATCAGACTAAACTAGAAATAAGACACAAAGTCTCGGTCTCAGTCAAAAAGAGTATAATGCGGTTACACGTGTTTCGCCTTTTCAGGCATCATCAGACCTACAATTAATATAACAATCAAAAGCTATCACTATAAATATACAAAATTCAAACAAACCTTCGACATTAACTAAACTCACAAGAACAAATCATACAACTATAACGTCACATGTTGAAATACACACTGAGATGAGGTTAAGAAACTAAGGTATTGACACGCGCAGATAAAAGTTGAATCAAATAAAAGACAAAAAAATATATAAATAAAAAATATAAAAAAAGGTTATTGATATACCCAGGAATTGAACCCGAGCCTCCGGCGCACAGTGTGGTAAATCGGCCATGTGTACGACATAATTATTCAAGCATTGTTTTAACGTTTTTTAAATTTAATATAATACTTTTTTAGGATAGGTAACAAAATGTTTTGTAAAAAAAAATGTAAACAAGATGCGGGTTACTAAAATGGCTTCAGTTTTTAATAAAAATGTAATGTTTTGTGTAACTTAAAAACACAATTGATGTCAAAATGCATGAATCATTGCTTTAAACTTATTATTAACTAATAGCTATATGACGCATATAAAATTAAGATAGAATACAAGGTGTTTTGTCAAATATTGCTTTATTTAGGTTATGTAGAATTGTGAGTACAAAATATCATTGAGTTTCTATTCTATTCATTACATAAACAATAGAAGAACTTTTAGACTAAACAATATGTAACAGATAATGTTTTAGAAAAGCCCACTACGTATGCACCTGCACCCAAGCACTCCTTAATTTTTTTGATATTGGTAATAAAACATTCAAATAAAAATTAATTAGTTAGGTATACTTTTCGTGATAAATAAATTGTTTTTGTTATTTGCCATATACAAGTCGATATTTTTTAGATATTGCACTTAATATATTTTTATATTTATTTTTGTATTTATTTTATATTTTATATATTGCACTTTATATATTTTTATATTTTTATGAAATTATCTTTACAAAAATGCCAATTACTGGCACTGAACTGGTAGCTTAGGAGATATCTTCGTTTAAGATTTATTTTTGTAAAGGTAGAAAAGTCGTTAAAATTTACCTAATTGATTAGTTTTTTATTTGAAATTTTCATTTCTAATATTAAAAGAATTGAAGGGAGTGTGGTTTTATAAAATTATATCTTAGTTATTTACCGAATTTTAAAAGTGTTATCATTTTGCTTGGAAATAATGTGGCATTATAACTGTTAATTTAGTTTTAACACGATGTGGCATGTAAAACTTCTACCGAGGGATAAAATATCCATATTTTTAAAATGAGTTCGCCATCTTGAACTTTAAAAAGATGACAGCTGTAATACAAAATTCCGAAATTTTGTACCTTAGTCTTTGTAAAATGTTTACCGTTATTACACTCGGACGATTATTTGCAAAGTTCTGGTCATATAAACATCGTGCAGTTTTTTTTGGTGCAGTCAGTAGTAATTAAGGAGCCATAGTTAAAGCTATATAAATCCCGAATGGGCATCTATGAGCAGCTAATTTTTTGGTTTTTGGTTAAAAGGGATCCTTTTTCTTATTTTTTATATAAAAATTAAACTAAAAACTACGTAAATATAGTAATACCTAAAAAGACCCAAATTTTCTGAGGTAAGGGCTTTAATATTTAAAAAGTTTTGATACCGTAGAAAAGTTTAATTATAAACAGTAGTCATGTAAGAAATTAGAAAAACATTTGCTATGTTTAGTATTATATTTTCTGTTTTGAAAATGATGTATAGAAACATGTTAATTTCAGATTTAAAATATTTACTAACTTTAAGGCTTCCCCTCCGAGAACTGTAATTATAATTTTGTTTCTCAATTGCATTTTTCTATTATTAACACTATCTTAAATATAGATTTTTAGAATATGTTAAGAATATTGCAAAATTACATTTAGGACTTATGTCGTGCTAGACGGCCGATTTAACTCACTGTGCGGCGTGACACACCGAGATACTGACCACCACTCTACCAGCAGATCCAATGAAAAGTTTATACATTATCTTCCTGCTGATTAATTCAAATTCAAATTCAAATTTCTCTATTTGCTCAAATACATACAAAAGATGTTTAGCATTGTCAACAGTGGTGTTAAGATTAAAATATAAAAAAAAAATAATAATAGATTTAAAAGTTAATACATACATAGATTAAAAAAGTTAATATATACATAGATTAAAAATTACAGGTGTTAGGTAAAACACACTAAAACAAAAATATACATACACTAAAACTAAATAAAGCTAGTAATCTTTAGAATAAAATTATAGATGCTAAGACAATACAGTTACTAATAAATAAAAACTAAGTGAAGTATATTATCACATACAAAGGAAAGACAAAAACTCTTCAATAGTGTATGGACAGATCTCCAAAATTGTTTTATGTGTGTTTTGAATTTATTGATGGGTAGAGCTCTTAGGTCCCCAGGTATGGAATTATACAGTTTAATAGCAACATTAACATAGCTTTTGTGTGTTAGTGTAAGTCGATGTTGAGGTAGTAATAAATCTTCACCATACCGAGTATTGTGTCCATGCCTACTATTAACTGCTGCATAATCTGTTTCATGTGACCTAACAAAAGTTAGGCACTGATAAATGTACAGACCTGGCATGGTGAGCAATCCGTACTCTTTAAAGAGTGGTCGACAACTCTCTGTTGAGGATTTTTTTCCGAGATGCAGATTTCTGCATCTTAAACACCCTCAGCCATTCAGTTGAGTTTCCCCAGAGGAGAAGCCCATAACATATTTTGGTCTGAAAAAGACCCATATATGCAGTTCTGGTCACCTCTAATGGAGCCATCTCAGCAATTCTACGGAGCAAGAATAATGTGGACGATAGTTTGCCTGTTAGTTGATCAATATGGCCTTTCCAGGTCAATCTATTATCCAATTGCACACCGAGAAAACGAACACTGTTATTCTCTAGTTCTTTTAGAGAAAAGGTAACTTTTTCAGTTTTATCTAAATTGAGGCAAAGATTGTTGTCTGCAAACCAGGAATGTAATTTTTGCAACGTATTATTGGTTCTTATTTGAAGCAGGGCTGGATCAACATGATGTTCAAGTAGGGTGGTATCATCTGCATATTGGATAGTTTTAAGTTCGGAGAAGTGGGCTGGAAGTTCATTAACATACAAGATGAACAATAGAGGGCCAAGAATTGACCCCTGTGGTACTCCTGCAACCACATGAAGAGGTGGAGACACACTTCCCCCATATTCAACTCTCTGTGTTCGCTCAGAGAGGTAAGATTTTATAAGATGATAGGAGTTACCTCTGATACCATAGTATATTAGTTTATCGAGTAGGATCTGATGTGACACACAGTCGAAAGCCTTTGAGAGGTCACAGAATACTGCAGATACAGTCTTCCTCCCCTCAAAGCATCCGACTATGTGACCCACCAGCTCACTCAAGGCATCTGCTGTAGATTTCTTCTTTCTGAAACCGAACTGAAAATTGGATAGTAAATTGCTCTTCTCTAAGAAGGGAACTAGTCTTTTATTGAGACAGATTTCTATAGGCTTAGACAAGACTGGGGTTATTGAGATTGGTCGATGATTTCCTGGGTCATTCTCATCCCCTTTTTTATAAATGGGAACAACTTTACTTAGTTTGAGTTTTAATGGAAAAGTGCCAGAAAGAAAGCATTTATTTATAATTAAGGAAAGTGGAAACGCGATTCCTTCGCTAATTTCCTTTAAAAATTTATTGCTTAAACCATAGACATCACGAGCTGTACTGTTACTCATACTTTCTATTATTTTAACAACTTCATCTGTGTTAGTTATTAGTACCAAGATTATTAAAAATTAGTTGAGGTTCGAAATTGAAGACATCATTAACACAATGTAAAACTGGGCTTCTCTTAGCCCTTGTAATTTCCATCTTCCATCTCTTTGGACACTCGTGTAGTATCTTAACATTGTTTGGTATAGAAAAATGGTGCCCAGTTGTTAGCAAGTGGTTAGCAAAAGCCGACTTTGTCTCAGTGATATCAGTGTTTTTATATTTATCGAAAAGGCTAAAATGTTCCCGGACCCTAGTGGAAATCATTCTCTCTGATTGTCCGATATATACAGCAGAACAATCTCCACAGCCTAATGAGTACACCCCTGATTTTGAGAGACGTTCAGTCTTATCTTTGGTCATTACTAGATGTTTCTTAAGTGAGTTCACTGTTTTAAAAGCAATTGAGACATCTAAATATTTGAAAAACTTCGCCACCTGCATTGAAATATTACCAAAAAATGTTAAACCTTTGAAGCATTTTTTAAGTGTTGGTTTAGAGTGAATAATATTAAAGGAAAGTTGGTATTTATTGAAAAACTTCAAATAAAGTCTATTGTTGGAGTGGATAGGAAAACCGTTGAAAGCAATTTGTTTTATAATCTGCAATTCCTGATTGAAAGCTTCCCTAGAAAGAGGTATTTTGAACAACCGGTAGAAAAATGGGTTGAAGGCTGCAAACTTGTGTGAGTGAGGAGAAATGGAACTAACTTGAATAACGTTAACTGTAGACGATTGTTTTCTGTATATTTCAAATTCTGTTTTGGTATTGTTCCTGATTAACATTAAATCTAAGAAAGGTAATCTACCCTCATTCTCCATCTCTAGAGTAAAATCTATTTTGTTATGAAGGGAGTTAACAAAATTTAAAAAATCGGTCAACTCCTGATTGTTTCCTTTCCACACGATACATATATCATCTACGTACCTCTTGTAAGCTAATAGATGGTTGGCAAAATGGCTTTTCATAATCCTTGCCTCCAAATCACTCATAAAAATCTCACTAAGAAAAGGGGAAAGGCAGGAACCCATCGCTAGACCCGTTAACTGTCTAAAAAATAAGCCATTAAATTTGAAAAAATTTTGGTTCAGTACGGTGGAGAGCAGAGAAACGAGATTCTCCTTTACTAGTGCTGATAGGGCAGTTTTGTCTAATAAACTCTAAAATTTTTTACATCTAAGAAAATTAATATTGCATCATGCGGAATATCAACATTTTTGAGGTACTGCGCCAAATCTACCGAATTTTTTGTGGAGTAAGTATTCTGAAAACCCGTAACCTCTCTCAAAACCTTATTTAGCCACGAAGACAAACGGTAACAGGGTGAGTCAACAAAAGACACCACGGGTCTGATAGAGTTTCCCTCCTTGTCTACCTTAGGTAAACCGTAGAGCAAAGGCGTTCTAGGATACATATGATATACACAATTATATTTCGAGGTTTTAAAATATTCCAAAGTTACCAACGTTTGATCAAGAACACCTTTAACCTTCACAAAGAATGAATTTGTGGGGTCCCTATTGATACTCTGGAACTCACCAGAGTCCAGGAAGTCTACAACCTTCTGCACGTAATCAGCTTTTTCATCAGATCAGGTCGTGGAATTTTATTTTATTCTTCAATGAATCAAGATCAGTTTTTATAAAATTACACTGTTTTTTGTTAGAGAAGCCGGAATTTAAAAAATTAATAAGTTTTGCTCTTAGAATATTCTTGTTAGCTATGTCAGTACTCTGAATGATGTTCTCAGCCTCAACAGCAAGTGTCTCTTTTGTTCTCAAATCTATATCATGCGATAGATTGTATTTTAGGTTGTGGTTTAATAATTTTCCTTCTTGTGAAGTAAAAACAACATCTGTTAAGTTTCATCAGCATGACTGAAAATGAAAAAATTAAGGCTCATATGGGGATGACGTGGTAATATTTTGGTACAAATCCAATATGCCGGAACAAGATGGCGGCCTAGTGAAACGCTAAAAAAATTATTACTTAAAAAATTAATTCTCCAATTTAATTCAAATTTTGCAAAAAAAATTAGTGTTACATAAGAATGAACTGGTAACATTTTGGTATGAATATAAGGTAGCAAAACAAAATAGCGGTCTAATAAAATACTTAAAGAATCAGTCTGAAAAAACTACTTATTAGATTAATTTCAAATTTTATGCAAGCATTAAGTGTGATATAGAGATAAGCATTCAAGATAGCGGAACAAAATGGCGGTCAAATAGCATATTAAAAAAATTAACTTAAAAGAATCTTCTTATTCAATTGACTGTAAATTTTGTAGAAAAATTAAATATGAAATAAGGATAAACTGTTGCTAATTCAACATGACGTGACAAAATCGCGGTGTGTGTCACTGTAAAAACTACTTACTCAATTCATTTCAAAGTAGGGATCCAATATATTGAAACAAAATGACGTCCAATAAAAATGTTTGAAAAGATAGTCTACCGTGTGTCTACTTAAGTTCTCTACATATTGGAAACTTTTTTATTAGTAGTTTTACGGAAAAAAGTTACTCTTTATAAAAAGTTCTGCTTTCTGCCAAAATAATATTAAAATATTCAAACTTGAGATTGCATATACAGGGTGGTCAAAAATTCCAAAAAATCGAAATTGACTCAAGAGAAAAGTACCTTTAATTTTTATTTTATAGCAAAATGTAATACAAAATCTTACTTAGAATAAAAAAACATATCTAGCACTAGATTCGTTGCTCCCTATCTGAAATCACTCCTTGAGGAATGTAAAACTTTGGCTTCTTACTGGCAAGTCCAGTTTCTTACTTTTGTTCCTACCTACATACCAGCAAAATTTCCTTATTTATCGACTGTTGATAATGGCATTGTCACTGCCATTGTCAACCACAATATCGTATTACTTTATTGGAACATCAATTTGAATAGTATAGCGAAAAGAAATTAAGCAAAGAAGATAAAATTGAAATAATTTTAATTGTCGGAGAAAATTATAAAACATTTCGAGAAGCTGCAGACATTTTTCACAACAGACACCCCGATAAAATTATACATTTCACAACAGTGGGGAATATTCCAACTAAATTCAAGACTTTTGGAAATGTAGAAAATAACTTCACTAATTTTAATTCTAATAAACATTACATGTAAATAACTTAGTTAACAATAAAAACTAATTGTTTCGTCACTGCACATTTGCCTCAACATATCCACCATCTCTTTCCATACAGCCAACCGTTCTTACAGAAAATTCTCTTAAAACGATTCTAATCATGGCAGGCGTTATGGCCTGTATCTCTTCCCTAATTACCCTCTCCAAATGATCAACATTCTGAAACGACCTCTTTAGATACACTTTCTCTTTTAAGTAGCCCCAAAAGGAATAATCAAGAGGGTTCAAGTCCGGAGATCTAGCGGGCCAGAAAATATCAGAATACCTGTCGATTACTCGTCCATTGAAGATAAAATTTAAGTATTGTCTTACATCCCTTGCTCCGTGGCATGGTGCGCCATCCTGCTGGTACCATATTTGGAACCTCTCACTTATGAGTAGTTCATGAATAAAATAGTATTAAGAAAATCCAAGTAGCGTTGACTATTTAAATTATGTCAAAAAAAAACTGGTCCCATTACTCTATCATTATAAATTTCGCACCACACATTTGTTTTGAATGAATACTGATCACGAGTTTGTATAACAAAGTTAGGATTAACGTCACTCCACCAACGACAGTTTTGCGAACTTACAGTCCCATTAGAAGCAAAGGTTGCTTCATCGGTAAACATAATGCGTCTTGCCATAAAAGGATCATCTTCTAACTCCCCTTGTATCAGACAGCAAAACTCGAACCGTCGCTCAAAGTCTCCTGGTCTCAAGGTATGTATAAATTTTGGTTTGTAAGGTCGAAAACTGTTTTCTTTCAATATTTTTGAAACTGTATCTTTACCTACGTTATTTGGCAACGTTGCTGACCCTTCGCGTAAGGACTTTTTAGGGTCTTCTATCACAGAGAGCATTACTTGATTTGTAGTTTCGTCATTCGCAACCCTTGACCTCCTTTTCTTGTTAAAGTTATTTTCTACATTTCCAAAAAACTTGAATATAGTTAGAATATTCCCACTGTTGTGAAATGTAAAATTTTATCGGGGTGTCTGTTGTTGAACATGTCTGCAGCTTCTCGAAATGTTTTATAATTTTCTCCGACAATTAAAATTATTTCAATTTTATCTTCTTTGCTTAATTTCAGCGGCATTTCTTTTTAGTATAATATTCAAACTGATGTTTCCATAAATTAATACAATATTGTGGTTGACAATGGCAGTGACAATGCCATTATCAACATTAGATAAATAAGGAAATTTTGCTGGTATGTAGGTAGGAACAAAAGTAAGAAACTGGACTTGCCATTAAGAAGACAAAGTTTTACATTTCTTAAGAGGTGATTTCAGATAGGAAGCAACGAATCTAGTGCTAGATATGTTTTTTATTCTAAGTAAGATTTTGTATTACATTTTGCTATAAAATAAAAATTAAAGGTACTTTTCTCTTGAGTCAATTTCAATTTTTTGGAATTTTTGACCACCCTGTATATGTAATCTCAAGTTTAAATATTTTAATATTATTTTGGCAGAAAGCAGAACTTTTTATAAAGAGTAACCTTTTTCCGTAAAACTACTAATAAAAAAGTTTCCCATATGCAGGGAACTTAAGCAAACACACTGTATATATGTTCCTAAATAACTATGTACTGAACTAAACTGGTTCACACTTCACTATTCCTAATAAAAAGGAAATATTCATAATGAGAGAATTTCCCGGTAAAGAAAATTACCGTTTTTTTTTTTTTAACTTTAGCACCCTGTACCCCGAAAATAAAGCGTTTGTGGACATATATTTGTATAAACTTTTTTTCTTAAATAGATCCAAGGAATCGCCCCGTTTAATATTCACACGGCATTTAGGAACACCATGTATATGTCAAATTCTAATTTAGATTTTTCGAATCGTGCATTATATTGATCTACCAAAATAATAAATAAAATATCGAAAAATCGTTTGGGGAAATCACCTAAGTTATAAATTTTGAAAAACATATTTTTAAAAATAAAACTTAATACAAAACGAAAATTTAAAAACAGTTCTATATACATGTTTTGTTCACTTTTTTGTAAGGCTGAATCTACTGTCTTAAAAATGTACAACAAAGTAAATAGATTCATTTTTTATAAACAATACTTCGAAACGAAAAAATCTATTGAAGTGTGTGGTTTTCACTAAATAATTTTATTTTCCAATACTTTATTTTGACAATGCGAAGTACTGAAAACAAAATGGCCGATTACTTGTATATGACCACCCTGTAAATTTTGTCAAGCATTACATCAATCAACCATACACGATTTTATAAATGAAACAGCACCAGATGTTGGGTCTCCCGATTGCTATTTCTATGTAATTTATGAAAATCGGTATATGTAAACAAATTCATATTATCCAATAAATGTCAATGTCAATCGTTTTTTATACATTCTCTCTAAGTAGAGGTGCAAAATGTTGCTATTTTGTTTATGGTATATATAGCTAATATTATTCAGTAAAAAGCACACGTCGGTAGATTTTTTCGTGTTCGAGATATTTAGGATCAAAATTTGGATAGCCACCCTGTACACAACGTACTAATTTCCACGATAGACCGAATATATGGAAAATACGGTTTACATTTACAAATTTTGCACTTCCTGATGTTTGACTGAACTAAAATTTGGCATGTCGTCGTAACAATACACGTTTACATTTTGTATATAAAAAATTGAGACGGCGGCTTCAAAATGGTAGACCAGGACTATTATTTGTGATGATGATCGATGGGTAACGGATATTTCGTCTACTTTCACAAAGTCAGTCAACAACCACAACAATCGATCAAATTTGGCAAGTATATATAATGTACATAATTTTACATAACCTTAAATTTAAAAAATCAAGATGGCAAATAAATTTTGTTATGTCTTAACACTGGAACCTGTGGTGGACGATAGATCAAAATACAAGAGTTCTAACCACACTACACCACAACTTGTTACGTTCTGGACGCGCGTTTCGGTAACCAAGTTAGCATCATCAGCAGATGATAAGAACTAAAGTAACTTATCCTAACCGAGACTATTTATAGAGACTAACAACAGAGGGGGCTATAGGGAATAGGCCCTCTGTCCTTATTTAGTGCTTTCTTACCACATTTAACTATTTCTATACTCTCAAATGCATCCAATAATCTATTATTAGATACATTTTTAATCAACTTAAGATTATTTATTCCTATTTGGTGATTGTTTTCTAAAGCATGTTGGGCAACGCTTGACTTTTCTGTTCTTTCGTATCTTAAGTGCGCCATGTGTTCTTTAAAACGAATGTTTATAGAGCGTTTAGTTTGCCCAACATATTTTAGATCGCAGTCATTACAGCTAATTTCATAGACGGCACTCCTCTCCTTCAAGTCGACTTTGTCTTTAGGGTTTCCAAGGAGAATTTCTCATACTATTCTCCGTTTTGTAGGCTACTCTAAAACCTACGTTTTTAAATACTTTTTCTAGACCTCTCGTATATCTGGGATCATATGGGATTACTATGAACTTATTGGGAGCCTCAGGTGCTTGAAGAGCAGTGGCACCTTTTAACATTTTCTTATGCTTATGTCTATTTACTAATGTATGTACAAAATTACCATTATATCCATTACTTTTAGCTATATTTTTAATCCGATTCATTTCATTGTTAAAACGTTCTGTACTTAATAGAAAATTGACTAATCTGTGAGTTAAGAAATGAAATGCTGCCATTTTGTGTTGACGGCAATGAAATGAGTCGGATGTTCAGGATGTTCCAGCGAGGACTGAACAGGGACCTATTTTCGACCTTCCTTGTATTTTGGAAAAATTCAAAATAGCCAATCTATGTATTTTTTCTTGTAGAATCCAAAAATGTCATCGAAAAAATATTTGAACCAGAAACAAAAGAGTTACGCTATGCATCAGGTGTTTTTTAAATGGAATGTATCGTTTTTTATACGATTTTTGGAAAGAGTGATTTTTTTTATGTCCGTTCTGATTAAAAGATTTGATTTTGCGATAGCTGTTTATATTACATTTTAATGTTTTACAAACTAAAATTTTAGCTTCACCTGTTTAAAATATACGATAGGTTGGTATAGGTGATCAAGGTAAATTGACGTTTAAATGCTTTGTCAATAAAAATTGACATTATTTTAATTATTGTCGAAGTCTTCACCTAAAAAATATATATTTGACTCTGATCGAAATGAAATACTCTTTGGACGAGAGACTACAGATTGTTATGCTATTTTACAAGTGCCAAGAAAATGCAAGAGAAGCAAGAAGAAGATTTATTGCAAATTTTCATAGAAATATATCCATCAATACAATTCTAAGGATAAAAAACCTATTTGAGGAAAATAAAACTTTACATGATAGAAAAAGAAATTCAATAAAAAATAATTATTAAATAATAAAATAAAACTACTAATAACATAAGTTTTCAATGTGACCGCCGTTTTTCTCGAAACAACATAGATAACCCCTTTGTAGCCTTTCTAAACTTGCTGTTATAATATGATTTTCCTGGTTAAGGCGGTTTATTTCATCGACAATTTTTCCCATGATCTCTTGAATATTTTCGTTTCGTTGTCTGTATACGACGTTCTTCAAATGGCCCTAAAGAAATGTATCCAAAACTGAGAGGTCGGGGCTATTGGGCGGCCAAGCATATGTTCCATTTCGCCCTATCCATTCGTTATGGCGCCGATTTAAAAATTGAACCACATCATGCACGGCATGAGGAGGCGCCCCATCATGTTGCCAAATTAAATTCTGATATTCTGCCAAAAAATTTTCAATTTCGTTTCGTTTTCTAAAAACTCATAATATCTGTGCCCATTTAAAGTCCCGTTAAAAAATATTGGTCCCAAAATTTTATTGTTTTTTATCCCACACCAAACATGAATAGAATTCCTCCCTTGAAATTTAATAGTCTGGAACTTTTTTGGATTTTCAACGGCCCAGTGGTGACTATTATGTCTGTTGAATACTACCGATGTTGTGAAAGTAGCTTCGTCGGTCCACACAATATTTTTGAATAAATCAGGGTCTTCGTTTTCTTAGTGTTAGGTTAGGTTAGGTGCTGAAGTGGAAGGATACGAATGATATGATGGACATGAATTTTCAGAGTCCTGTGAACAGTCCCTCGGGTAACTCTTCTGCGCCTTACACCGCCACCGTACTGAACTTCCCGAACTGCATCCGAAATAGATTTGGTTGGATTAACTTGAAAATAATTTATAATGGCCTGGTCTCGATTTCTTCTTCTTTGTATATTTCTTTTTCTATCATGTAAAGTTTTATTTTCCTCAAATAGGTTTTTTATCCTTAGAATTGTATTGATGGATATATTTCTATGAAAATTTGCAATAAATCTTCTTCTTGCTTCTCTTGCATTTTCTTGGCACTTGTAAAATAGCATAACAATCTGTAGTCTCTCGTCCAAAGAGTATTTCATTTCGATCAGAGTCAAGTATATATTTTTTAGGTGAAGACTTCGACAATAATTAAAATAATGTCAATTTTTATTGACAAAGCATTCAAACGTCATTTTACCTTGATCACCAACCACCAACCTATCGTATATTTTAAACAGGTGAAGCTAAAATTTTAGTTTGTAAAACATTAAAATGTAATATAAACAGCTATCGCAAAATCAAATCTTTTAATCAGAACGGACATAAAAAAAATCACTCTTTCCAAAAATCGTATAAAAAACGATACATTCCATTTAAAAAACACCTGATGCATAGCGTAACTCTTTTGTTTCTGGTTCAAATATTTTTTCGATGACATTTTTGGATTCTACAAGAAAAAATACATCGATTGGCTATTTTGAATTTTTCCAAAATACAAGGAAGGTCGAAAATAGGTCCCTGTTCAGTCCTCGCTGGAACACCCTGTACATAAATTAGTAAATAGACATAAGCATAAGAAAATGTTAAAAGATGCCACTATTCTTCAAGCACCTGAGGCTCCCAATAAGTTCATAGTAATCCCATATGATCCCAGATATACGAGAGGTCTAGAAAAAGTATTTAAAAACGTAGGTTTTAGAGTAGCCTACAAAAAGGAGAACAGTATGAAAAATCTCCTTGGAAACCCTAAAGACAAAGTCGACTTGAAGGAGAGGAGTGGCATCTATGGAATTAGCTGTAATGACTGCGATCTAAAATATGTTGGGCAAACTAAACGCTCCATAAACATTCGTTTTAAAGAACACATGGCACATTTAAGATACGGAAGAACAGAAAAGTCAAGCGTTGCCCAACATGCTTTGGAAAACAATCACCGAATAGGAATAAATAATCTTAAGTTGATTAAAAATGTATATAATAATAGATTATTGGATGCATTTGAGAGTATAGAAATAGTTAAATGTGGTAAGAAAGCACTAAATAAGACAGAGGGCCTATTCCCTATAGCCCCCTCTATCGTTTACTGGACAACGGTGGAGTCGGGAGCAACCAAGTGTGACCACATTTACCTATAAATAGTCTCGGTTAGGATAAGTTACTTTAATTTATATCATCATCTGATGATGCCAACTTGGTTAGCGAAACGCGCGTCCAGAACGTAACAAGTTGTGGTGTAGTGTGGTTAGAACTCTTGTATTTTGAAATTTTGTTATGTGTAATGCGATTTGAATAAAAATCTGTATCTGGGAGTTTTTAAAAAATGCAAATTACGAATTTTTAGTTAAAATTTGGTAATTCAAAACGACATGAATCTTTTAATTTCTCTTCCTACAAAAAATACATATCTGACTATTTGCGAGGTTGCAAACTTTCGTCAATCTCGCGACAAGCTTTTAGGTTTGTTAGTTAATATATAAAAGTTGTGATCCACTCAGGTCCCGATCAAACCACAATACGAAAATATCTATGTTTTCCTTTTTAATCTATTTTAATAAGAGCTTGTAACTTTTTTATACAAATACATTTATTTGTATTTCAACAAAATTTGTATCAAGCTGTAGCAATAAATATATACTTTTCTCCAAACCCAAAAGTTTACCTGTGTCTTCAAACCTTTACTTATCCGGTCTACCTAGTATTTTGTAATATTTAAATGACTCGATCGACCCGAGAGCGAGAAGCGTGTGTCCCAGTGTACATTCCTTTTTACCCATCCTCTTTTAACTAAACAACGTATTGATACAAGTCTTAATACACACATAGTACAAACCTATACGGTTGAATATTTCCCCTTTTTATATTTAAAGTAGGTCACATTATATAATCGATTGTATTGTTTTTTCTATAGTCGTGGCTAAAACACTCGTATGTAAGTCCAATAGCCAAACAAATTTATATTATATTTTTTAGTTTTTATGTAAAATTCAAGCTAGTCTTGATTATTTTTTAATCAGTTTTTTCGATGTTATGTTATGTTCCAACCTTGAAAACCTCTGATATGGATTTTCAATAGACAAATCACAAAATTCGTTTAAATTTGACCGTCATTTTGAATTTCTAAATTTAAAGCCAAAACATTGTAATATACAATCTTAAGACTTCCTAGATGCATGTTTTTCAATTAATTCGGACGACAAATATCTATCACTGTCCGCCATTTTGGAGACGCATCTTGAATTTTTTATATACAAGGTATAAAAGGGTATTTTCACGTGATATATGTACAGGGTGTCCGGATTTGGTTGCAAAAGCATCAGGGTATCTCGCTTATTTTTAAAGATAGAACCTTGCGGTTTTCACGAACCTGAGCTAATTTTTTGTGAAACTCATGAAGCCGTAAACAAAATTTTCACAGCCTTCTTCGTTTATGAGATACAGGGCAAAATAGAAAATTTTGCATTTTGGGACCCCCCTCGTATCTCGGTTATCCTTTAACTTAACGCAAAGGGAAAAATTGCTGCTTATGCAGTTTTTTACGCTGGATCCAGTGGCGTAGTCATATTTTTCATTTGAGTTGTTATTTTTTAGATATGACCCAAAGTTGTGTTTTTTTAAATGGGACACCCTGTATATTTGTCCAGAAATTGATTTGTCCTTTTAAAAGCTTCTCAAAAATATATAATAGTATGGATCTATTTTAATAAACAACAACAAAAATCCTAATTTTTATAATTATCATCCCAAATTTTGCTGTAGGCCATGCAAAACAATGCTGCCTTTTATTTAAAGTCGTTAACAATATCTACATCCTAACAATAAATCAAAATAAATATATAATTAAATCTATTTATCAAAATATGTATTGATAATTTCGCGCCAAAAAAGTACCACCTACCTAGATTTATGTAACACAAGAACAAAACAGTAATAAATTATGTAACAAGCCTTTCCTCAAAAATCAACTGTCGTTTAAAAACTACAGTAACCAAGGAAATCAAAAGAACTGTTCAAACTGATTTCCATTTTGTTCTATGCATGCTTCGCACAATTTTCGTATTCGTTTTAGGGAATTAAGCAAAATAACGGGATGATTTTGTAAATAGCGAAAATTTTCTGTTATTGCATTTCCTAAATCTTGGACATTATCATAGTGGTCTTTGTAAATTCTATTTTCCAGATATCCCCATCGAAAGAAATCTAAAATCGACAAATCTGGGGACCTAGGGGAGGCACCTTATAGGTCCATTTGTTCCGATCCATTGAATGGTAAAATTATTGTCCAGAAATAATCTCGTCATTCTAGAATTGTGTGCAGGAGCACCGTCCGCGTCCTGTTGAAAATAAATTTCGTTAATTTGCGCTAGAGGAACATCGTCAAGTAATTCAGGTATAGCTGCCTCTAAAATTTCTATATAGCGATTGGCTGTTAGATTTCCCTCAAATATATAAAATTTTATATGTGTTCCTAATATGAAGCAGTATTGAGTATACCAGAATTACTGAAATGTGCTTCGTCTGACCATATAACCTTCCTTTCAAAATCTCTAACCATATCGCATCTTTCTCGAAACCAATTGCAGAAGACCACCCGACGCTCTGCATCCCCTGGCTGTAAGTGCTGCACGAGGCTAAATTTGTATGGGTGGTATTTGTGCTTTTTTAGAATTTCTTGAACTCTAGTTTTTAGAATCCCTATGCTCTTTTTACTGGCCCTACAAGAGTTTGTAGGGTAAGCTTCTGCATTAGCCAAAACCGTAATTTCCTCAGCCTCACGATTTTCTTTATTACATGTTTTCGTACGAGGTTTGATAAATGATCCGTGATTAAGTAAATTCTTTTTTATCCGATAAAAAGTGGATATATTAGGTTGCCTCCTTTCTGGATATCTAAATAAAAATTAAGCAATAGTATTTCAACATACCTAAAAATTAACTATTTACCTGTTAAAATACATCTCAGAAGCCGCTTCAACATTTTCATTACTTAATATAAAACAAGCTAACATATCGTACTTTTCATAATGTTCGAAAGTTTGGTTTTCTTCCATAATAATACAAATATATTTTTACACAATAAATAAATACAAAAAACTAGCGCTATATTTTATATACGCGTACAAAATTGGGAAATGTCATTTGCTTCCAAGAAAACAAAAGAAAACGGCATCGTTTTGCATGGCCTACTGCAAAATTTGGGATGATAATTATAAAAATTAGGATTTTTGTAGTTTTTTATTAAAATAGATCCATACTATTATATATTTTTGAGAAGCTTTTAAAAGGACAAATCAATTTCTGGACAAATATACAGGGTGTCCCATTTAAAAAAACACAACTTTGGGTCATATCTGAAAAATATGACTACGCCACTGGATCCAGCGTAAAAAACTGAATAAGCAGCAATTTTTCCCTTTGCGTTAAGTTAAAGGATAACCGAGATTCGAGAGGGGTCCCAAAATGCAAAATTTTCTATTTCGCCGTGTATCTCATAAACGAAGAAGGCTATGAAAATTTTGTTTACGGCTTCATGAGTTTCACAAAAAATTAGCTCAGGTTCGTGAAAACCGCAAGGTTCTATCTTTAAAAATAAGCGAGATACCCTGCTTTTGCAACCAAATCCGGACACCCTGTACACGTATGAAATTTTAGGTCAATGTAACATTGGGAAGTTCAAAAATTCTAAAGGCAAAGAAGATTCGTCATATATTTAGTATTGCGAATAGGAATCAAGATTCCCACGTGACGTCACCGTGTATCGTGTTAATTTCTGTACTTTTCAATTTTGACCATCTTAAAGTGTAATTTATTTTTAATTATTTCTAAATTAACACAGAACTGTTTTAGCGAACGGATTGTTTTATCTCCTGTTTATTATATCAATAATTTCATTTTGTTCATTAAGGTTTGGCAGTGGTTTGCCTGAGTTAAGATTCTCCTTCAGCATAAATTGTTTCAAACCTCTTGGAAATAATTAAAATTATTATGGTAAAGTCTCGTTCTAAAATTATGTTATAACTTTTCTCTTCTGAATACGACTTTGTATCGGAACTAGGGTTGCCCAGTGTCTTTCTTGTATAGCCCACAATAATTCTCCTCCTTTTGATCACATACTCGGATTCATAATTAAAAAAACATACATTTCTAAGGAAACATATCCTGTAACTTTCCGAACCTGAACAAAACCACATTCAAATTTTATATAAAAATAAGGTTTCTCAAGATGTTGTTTTCTTTATTGTGATTATTTATAGAAGTCTTGAGTGAAATAACCTTAATGTGTGATAGTATGAACACAGTAGAACAAAAATGGCCTTATGTCTATTGAAAAATTCCATCCCTCAAAAAAACTTTAATCCGTTTTGTCAGTGGCGTATTTAAGGGTTTTTTTTTGGTTATTCAAATTTCATTGTCTCAAATTGACATTTGACTTTATGAAATCGGCGTCCAGCTAAAATTAAGTACAGAGTATCATAGTTTTGCGGGGTATCTCGCTTATTTTTGAAGATTAGAGAGATGTGGTTTTCGCTACTTTTTTGTGAAACTAAACATGCCGCTATTTCATATTCCTATTGTTATTTGAGAAACAAGGTAAAATAGAAAAATATCACTTTTGTCGTTTAACTTATTAAAGAAGTTTTTGCGTCGAATCCAGTGGTGTAGTCTGTTTTTTTCTCACACCATCCATTTTCAGTCATGAAGCTAACATGTTTAATTGTATTTATTTTTTATATTTATTAGAAATTATGGCGCTTAACAAAAATATATATTTCTATATAGTTATTCTGAAAAACAAGCTCAAAGTTCAATATTTTTCAATAGATCATTAGAAACAAACAGTTTTTTATAAAATACTTTTGTCTTTTTCATATTACTCGCCAAAACACGAGAAACTGGTCTACAGAAAATCACGAGTGCTTCCGAGTTCAGGTCTCGGTTTTATTTTGGGAAGGCACATAATCTACAGCAGCCATGTCAAACTCAAAGTCACTGGTGGGCCAAAAGCATGCAGACCATCGACTAGGTGGGCCGCAAAACCTTATCTTAAAGAAGACAAACTACTGAAAATCTTGAGAAAAAGTACTATTATAGGACAAGTCTGTTTATTAAATTTACAATAAAAAGGACATTACAAGAAACATTAAATTCTTTTGCCAGATTTTTGACATCTTTTGTCTTTAATTAAGTTGTCTATTTGTGGCGCGAATTTATCGGCGGAAATAACTTTTAAAACTGCGTCCGAGTGTGCGTCCGTCGATCGCGATCTTGCGGGAGATTTGATTTCATCAAAGAAAATAGTTGTTCATACTTATAGGTACTTCCAAACATTGACAGGATTTTATATGCAAATTTTCTCATTTCTTGGTATTGAACAGGCTTATAGAATTCGAATGTACCAACACTATCAAATTTTTGTTTTAAATGGGTCTAACACTGAATCTCAATTAGTTCCATTTGCAAGTGAGGGGGAACTTTATCCATATCGATAGTGAAAAGACCAGTAAATAGAGAAAAATTGTTTTCTTGGGTCTTAAATTCCTGAAAACGCTGCTCAAATTCTGCCAGAAGGCTTCTCATTTTCTCTGAATATATTTTGTATGATACTGGGACATTTGTGCTTTCCTGATATGCCTTACAAGTCAGAAAATGTGACAGATTATACTCTGCTAACATCATCTTACACTTGAAAGCTTTCACATGATCATGCATATCTGTAATAACTTGACGTGGTCCTTGCAATTTCGTATTTAAGTCCGACAAGTGTTTTGTGATATTTACCATAAATGAAAGATCTTGTAAAAAAGGTACATCGCATAATAAGCTGAAATCTTCTCCTTTTGTTTCTATGAAAACGCGTATTTCTTCTTTGAGTTTCCAAAACCGGTCGAGTACCATAGAACACGTTTATATTTTTTTTCACTGACTTTAAAACACTTTCCAACTTGATCACCTTTGAGCATAAAACTTCTTTGTGGATTATACACTGAATATGATGAAAATCTGGTTTGTCACTGCCCGTTTCTCTGATCTTTGTCTGTAATATTTTAACGAAGCCGTTTTTTACTCGTCATTGAAGGAGCTCCGGCTGTTGCAACGGAATACAGTTTTGACAAATCTAAATTGTACTTTTGCAGAAGTCCATAAACAACATTGCAAATATCCTTCCCTGTTGTTGTATCATGCAATGGTACTAATTCCAGTAATTCTTCATACACATTGATATCTGTATCAACCGCACGAAGAAAAACAGCGAGTTGCGCCACACCACACACATCCGTACTTTGGTCACAGACAATAGAAAATGCAATAAAACAGTCTGATTTTGTTTTTACCTGATCACTTATATTGGCAGCCAACTCAGTAACTCTTTCAGCGACAGTATTCCTGGACAAGGATATATTTTGAAATGCCTTCACGCTTCCGGGACTTACAATTTCCGCGCGCGGCCTTTACAAGGCACTCTTTTATAAATTCACCTTCAACAATGCAATCAACTCCGATAGTACGTAGCTCGCTTGGAGGACAGATTCATTTTCTTGCTTTGGACGTGTAAACATAAGCTGCTGATCTTTCAACCGTGATTTTAACTTATTTAACTTTTCGTTTCTGACAATGCTTGTATACTTGTGAAACATAGTTTTATGAATATCATAGTGACGTTTTATATTATATAATTTTGGGACACCGACTGTACTATTACAAATCAAACAAATATGTCACTTCACAGCAAAAAAAAACTCTAATTCCCACTTTTCTTGAAAGATACGATGCTCATCTACAAGTTTCCTCTTACTTCCACTTGGTTTTGACAGAGACATGTTAAAATCTGTATCCGAAATAAACTATAATAAGTACTGTTAATTGTTGTAACAATAAGTGCGCAACTCAACTCGAAACTATATCGCCACTGACTCATAACTGACTACTGAAAACAATCGAACACGGCTTATATACGGATTCTGATTTCTCGAGTTCTTTCCAGAATGTTCAGATAGCGTCATCTGTGTTTTTGCGCGATAGAATTTCATGGAACAAGCCAGATAACGCTTGGCTTTAGGTTGAGTATGTGTAGTTCATCCTCCCAAACATAGATGGCACTATGTACAATTGTACATTTTATAATACCAATTTTCAACTTGTTCGCGGGCCGCATTATCTGGCTGTTTTCAAAATTTATTTGGGCCGCAGAAAAATGCTCACTGGGCCGCATGTTTGACATGGCTGATCTACAGGGTCTATGAAGGTGTTCTTACAGCATATAGATACCTGGAAACCCTTGAGGAATTTATTCCAGAATTACTAGAAAATATTCCACTGGCCTATTTAGTTTACTTTCAACAAGATTGTGCCCCAAGATAATAACTTATCTCAAAGATGGATAGGTACCAACGAACCTGTAAGATGGCTCCCACGAACTCCCAATCTTTCGAAATTCTTCTACAGAACGATGGCGAACCCCGTAAATCTTGTTTTGCAAAACAACTCACAAAAAGAAATCTAAAACAGAAAGATCTGGTGCTCGTGCTGGCCATTTTATCAGTTCATAAGCGCCAATCCATCTTTCGGGGAAATTATTACCCAAAAAATTATTGAAAGTAGATGTTGTGAGTGCCAATTAAAACAATATTTGAAACAAACGTCATTCATTGATTGCTACTGTCAAAATAACAATATTGTTGATACTTTGTTGTATTCAGAATCCGTTTTGTTTAAACAAACACAAAAATCTAAATTATTAATACTTGTGCATCAAGGATTAAATAACTTTCTTTAAAAAGTGCCACGTCTAAGCCAAAGGAAGGATGTAAGGTAAGAAGATATAATTTTTCTTTTTTCCATGTGTAGAAGCATTTCTTCATAGGTTGAGAGGATTGGGACATTCTCTCGAAGAAACAAAAACTCTTTATGAAACCAGCCGCATGTTTGTTTGATTTGATTGATTGCATGATGTTTTCAGACTGTTATTATACGCGATATCTGGAAGAGTGGCATATCGTCGTTGAACAGGACGACCCAGGATGATGTGAGAGAGAGTAAACCGCCGACGAACTCTTAACTCGAGGCAGATAAGGAATGTTACAGGGTTACGAGCACAACTTACATGCTCGAAGACGAACAGCGTATTTCGTACTCCTAAGGATCCATCGAACTGCAAGAAGGGAATGGGCAATATACCATCAATATTGGAGAATAGCAGAATAGCGTAGGTGCATGTTTGCGGATGTGGCTAGACTGAACCTGTATAATTCTGATAGGAATACTTTAGTGTGGAGAGGAGGGGAACGATTGTTTGGGGTGGAATCATGAGGAATGGTAGGACTGATTGGGGAAAGTATGACTGCTGCGACGTATGCAAAGAGATGTTTGAGAGATATTATTCTACCCTTGGCAGAGAATTTTGGAGGCGACTTTGCTTTAGTCGACGACAATGTTCGTCTTCAGAGCAAGAATCGTCATCGACTTGGTAAGCAAAAACAATACCGCGCAAATGATTTGAATCGAAGTTGAACGTTTGAATCGAAGGGAATGACTATTAAAATTTGCAAGAATTGGCGGAGACGACTTTGCGTGAAGGGGAGGCTATTCCCCAAAACTTTATTGCCGCTCTAGTGGATTCTATGTCCGAGATAGTTACGGAGTTTTTATAAATAGAGGCGGCCCAGCAAAGTGTTGAAAACCCAATCAGTATTTTGTTTGCCGCACTCCAGAGTATTTGTTCTCATTTTTCACATGAATCATTATAGCGAACAAAGAACTGATTTTGTTGGTAATTTAAGTTTCTAAATAAACCAACTGTCGAACAGGTATAATTTGGAAACAAACTGTTTATGCTATGGGATACATATGTAAATCGCGCTCATTCTAAAAATATTTTGAATTATACGGGGTGCGTCAAAAAAGTAGGGCTACTGAAAGTTGTATTTTTTTAAATGGGACACCCTATATTTTACTTGATTTTTAAATTTTGTATAAAATTCTAACACTTTTTTGTATAACATGTTATATCGCTAAAATTGATACTTTCTTAAATATTTGGCTTTAAACGAAAAAAAAAATATTTTGCTTCTGCACAAAATTGCATGGAATAAAAGACTGCTTTCGTAATATTGAAGATATTACATACAAGGTGTCCAAATTTAAATGCCCAACTTTAAGATATTTAAGCCAATTTATTTAAGTTTTTTTTAATGGAACCGCCTGTATATTTTTACTTATTCTTTTTAAGCATAAAAAATCTACAATTTTTATTACATATATTATATATTTATCTTCAATAGTTTTCGAAATATTTTAAAATTCCCTTTTTTGCGTAATTTAGAAAATTACCAACTCGATCAAAGTAGCCATAGTAGCTTTCAGTAAAACAATAGTATTTAATATGAATACAATAGTTTATTATCTAAATTAATCCAATGAAAATTTAGATAATATAATAATTTGTTAATGAAATTGCTACAACAAAAATGATCTAATAACCTTAAGATTTTAACTTCAGAATCTACAGTAAGCAAGACTACAAGAAAATATAAATATCATCCATTTCATATTACATTAAACCAACAGTTATACGCTGAAGATTTTAAAATCCGTTTTAAGTTTTGTAACCCAATGATAAGGCCAGTAGGGCCATTTCCGAGCTTTTTAGACAATATTAGGTTTTTGGAATGAATCTTACATTTCAAAGCAAAGGATCCGTGAACTGGCATAATATTATAAATATTTAAAAATTGTGTTGAAAAAGGGGTTTACTCGTCTAGTTTGCAATTAAGGAATATTTAATTCAATTTAGATAGTCGAAAACTTATATTAATAGGTACTAATTGTTATACAGAAAAAAAAACACTTATCAGACTAAAAAAATCGTTTTTAAAAGTTAATCAAATTTCATAGTTATATTTTAAAAGATGCTCAAATAAGCGTCCGCCTTCACGAATACACATGTTGAACCTTTTAATAATATTTTGCCTAGTTTTAACTAGCATGTCTGGTGATATAGGATGCATACATCCCTGATTTGTTCCTGTATGTTCTCCCTTGCTGTAGGTGGTTGGGTGTGAACACAATCTTTAATATAATCACACGAGAAAAATTCTAATGGAGTTATATCGCAAGATCTGGGTGGCCATTCGATAAAACCGCTACGACCAATCCATTTTTGATTAAAAAGTGGTTCATTAAAAAAATACGGACCTATAATATGGTTTCCAATGATTCCACACCAAACATTTAATGACCAGTGATTTTGATGTTTACAGCTCCATTGCTTCTAAATGTAGCTTCATCGGAAAACATGATATTCACTAAAAAGTTCGGATATGCTTCTATTCGCCTTATCATTAAGTTGCAAAAGTTAACACGCCTTTCAAAATCTTCATCGTGCGACTCTCGGTGTAATTCCATATGATATGGATGATATTTATATCTTCTTGTGGTCCTGCTTACTGTAGATTGTGATGTCTCAGTTAAACTAGCAAGTTGTCGACTACTTAAACTGGGATTTTCTTCTATATGAAGTAGAATTTCCAACTCTTTATCTTGATTTGTAGCAATTTTATTGACAACTATCTTAGAATATGCTACATTGCCACTAGCATCAAATCTGTCCATGACATTTTGAAAGGCCACTTTAGAAGGCGCGCGTCGATCCGGATATGTTGCTTCATATAGCCTTTTGGCCAGAAGGCAATTTTTTTGAGCTTCGCCCAATAAATAGACCATATCTATCATTTCATTTTGTGAAAAATTCATTTTTAATTAGACGAGAATACAAAACACAATGCACTAACAACAACACGTTTTTGACATTTCATACATTTATTCGCCAGTTGCTATAGACTGTTTTTTCCATGGCTACTTTGATTGATCGAGTTGATTTTCTAAATTACGCAAAAAAGGGAAATTTGAAAATATTTCGAAAACTATTGAAGATAGGTATATAATATGTTTAATAAAAGTTGCAGTTTTTTTTATTCGTAACAAGACTAAATAAAAATATACAGGGGGTTCCATTTAAAAAAACTGAAATTAATTGGTTTGAAAGTGTTAAAGTTGGGCATTTAAACTTGGACACCCTGTATGTGATATCTTCAATATTACGAAAGCAGTCTTTTATTCCATGCTTATTTTGTGCAGAAGCAAAATATTTTATTTTTAGTGGCACAACTAGGCGTTATATTGCTAATCATAGATGTGCATCAAATTTAATTTTTTTTTTGTTTAAAGCTAAATATTTAAGAAAGTATCAATTTTAGCCATATAACATGTTATACAAAAAAGTATTAGAATTTTATGTAGAATTTAAAAATCAAGTCAAATATAGGGTGTCCCATTAAAAAAAAAACAACTTTTAGTTGCCCTACTTTTTTGGCGCACCCCCTATAATTTAAAATATTTTTAAAATGAGCATGACTTACATATATATCCCACAGCATAAACAGTTTTTACCTGTTCGACGTAAATTTACTTTTTCCAATCGTTGACTCAGCCTGTACATGTTTTCAGGACGAGCTTTTTTTATTTCAGGAGAAGAGGGATAGAAGTTAGCAAAGACTAACTTGATTATGCACTTTATAAAATAGAGCAAATTAGTGTAGAAACAGAAAATTAAAATTTTTTAAACTTTTTTTTTTCGAAAACCATAGTAGATATTTGCAAAATTCCAAAAACGTTCCGAGGCATGGTCAATATCTATGATATGTTACCTTTAAAAACTATCAGCGTGGTATTTCTACAAAATGGCAAGGCAGTGAAATTTGTTTCAAAATGCACAAATTTTTGTTTTGCCCTGTATTATAGCCCCCGGTCAAAATTTACGAAGTTTTTTGAAATCCGTTCAGTATTTTAGGATCACAAGTTATCAAAGTTGACTGAAAAATTCGTTATAATAATATACAGGGGGTTACATTTAAAAAAACTGAAATAAATTGGTTTGAAAATGTTAAAGTTGGGCATATAAATTTGGAGACCCTGTATGTGATATCTTCAATATTACGAAAGCAGTCTTTTATTCCATGCTTATTTTATGCAGAAACAAAATATTTTATTTTTAGTGGCACAACTAGGCGTTATATTGCTAATCATAGATGTGCATCAAATTTAATTTTTTTGTTGTTTAAAGCTAAATATTTAAGAAAGTAAAGTATCAATTTTAGCCATATAACATGTTATTCAAAAAAATTTATGTAGAATTTAAAAATCAAGTCAAATATAGGGTGGCCCATTTAAAAAAATACAACTTTAGTCTGCCCTCTTTTTGACGCACCCCGTATAATTTAAAGTATATATTTAAAATGAGCAAGACTTACATATATATCCCACAGCATAAACAGTGTGTTTCCAGATTTTCCCTGTTCGACGTAAATTTACTTTTTCCAATCGTTGACTCACCCTGTACATGTTTTCAGGACGAGTTTTTTTCATTTCAGGAGAAGAGGGATAGAAGTTAGCAAATACTAACTTGATTAATGCACTTTATAAAACAGAGTAAATTAGTGTAGAAACAAAAAATTTAAATTTTTCAAAATTTTTTTTCGAAAACCATAGTAGATATTTGCAAAATTCCAAAAACGTTCCGAGGCATGGTCAATATCTATGATATGTTACGTTTAAAAAATATCACCGTGGTCTTTCTACAAAATGGGGAGGCAGTGAAATTTTTTTTAAAATGCACAGATTTTTGTTTTGCCCTGTATTATAGCCCCCGGTCAAAATTCAAGAAATTTTTTGAAATCCGTTCAGTATTTTAGCATCATAAAGTATCAAAGTTGACTGAAAAATTCGTTAACGATAATATTTGAATCCCCTAAAAAAAGTCTTACTACGCCATTGCATTCTACGTAGAAAGAAACTCTACATTAATAAGTTTCTACCATTTCATTAGCTTTTGTTGTAACTAAGGTACGAAGGGAACCTGGAAAATACATATTTCCAATTTCGCCTAAAAGCCATGCAAATTTTGTTTACCGCATCTTTTATTTCACGAAAAACTAGCACAGTGCCGCAAAAACAGCATACCCCTATATTCAATAATAACTGAAATACCCTGTAAAAGTACCGAAAATGGGACACCCTGTAAATAATTACAATATACAATCGAATGAGAACATCATCCTTTCTTGAAGCCGGTTAAAAATAACAAACTTCTTTTAGTATTTTATTTGGATAGTGCCCAGCTTAATACACCATTTTTTATACTCCAAAGGCCGAAAATCTAAAACATTTATCCCTCTCCAATTTTAATTTTTTGAGAAACAGTTGTACTTTGAGACTTTTTTTTTAATTCTCGGGTTACCACTCTTTAATTGTTTATAAGACATTCTTGTTCTACTATGAGAATATTACTAGAACTCCAAAATTCATTTGAACTAGGTTATACTATAAATTACAATTTTTGTTCTAACGTTCTTCAGCCCACTCTAGTGAGCACTTTTTTGGGTAACTATATATATATATATATATATAGAATATATCAGTACAAAAGGATTAAAAACCTATTTGACGAAATAAATCATTACATAACAAAAAAACAACAGTTAATATTAGCAATAAAGTAACAAAACATAATGTCTAATAATTTAAATGTTCAATGTGTGCCCCACTATTTTCGAAGCAACATTGGTATCCTCTTTGAAGTTTTTTTTCTTGATTAAGTCTATTAATTTCGTTCACAATTTTTTCCATAATTTCATCAATATTTTCGTTTCTACTTTGGTATGCCACGTTCTTGAGATGCCCCCAAAGATAGGTATCCAAAAGTGAAAGATCAGAACTATTGGCTGGCCAAGCGATGGTTCCATTCCTTCCAATCCATTTATTATGGCATCGGTTCAAAAAGCCTCTAACATCACGCGTAGTATGTGGAAAAGCTCCGTCGCCAAATTAAATTCCGATATTCCTCGAAAACCAATTCTTCCAAAAGGTTTTCAATTTGGTTTTGAAGGAAATTATGATATCGTGGACCACTTAACGATTCATTATAAAATATTACACCCAACATTTTATTATTTTTAAGACCACACCAAACATGAATGGAACTTTTCCCTTAAAATTTAATGGTTTGAAATATTTTCCGATTTTCTACAGCCCAGTGATGCGTATTGTGTCGATTAAATATTCCTGAGGAGGTAAATGTGCCCCGTCTGTCCAAACAATTTTTTTAAACAAGTCAGGTTCGTTTTGTTGCCGTATTATAATTTAAAACACAAATTGAGAGCGACTTTCTTTCTGTGCAGCTGTTAAATGCTGAAGTGGAAGTATGTGAAAAGGCCTGAGTTTATACATTTGTAAAGTTCTGTGAACGGTTCCCTGGCCAACCCTTCGATGTAGAGGTAGACGGCCATACCGAATGTCCCAAACTGCATCCGAAATTGTGAGATTTCTTATAAAATAATTTAAAATAGTTCTCTCTCGATATACTTTTCGTTCTAAGTTTCTTTTTTTGTTATGTAATGATTTAGTTTCAAGGTGTTTAATACTTTTGATTGTTTTTACGGATATTTCTATGAAAATTGGCAATATTTGTTCTTCTTGCTTCATTGGCGTTTTGTTGACACTTATAATACAGTGTTACAACCTGTAGTTTTTTCATTTAATGAATATCTCATTACGGCAAACTAATGCAATATCTACTAATTCGTCGAAGTTACAGTGATTTTGAAGTAAGGTGAATACCTACATCACCTGCATTTCATATGAATATATTCAATTAAATAGGTAGCAAATTAATTTCCGTTTTTTTGTTTGACTGGTATCCTAAGATAGCTTATCAAAAACTAAGACAGAAATGTCAAAGTTTTCCAACCGTTCAGGTGCTATGATGACTCAAAGAAGCAAAAATGTCAATTTTCAAACATCAATAAATCAAAAACAGTTGAAGATAGACATAAGTATCCTCATTAAAAAACACTTAGAATTGACCATAGAGTCCAATATTAATATATATATATATATATATATATATATATATATATATATATATATATATATATACAGGGTGTCCCACGACGAACTGCGGCGATCGATTTCTCCGATAAGCTTTGGAAAATTTTGAAAGCTAACTAAAGTCGATGGGGGCAATTCGCGCAAAATATTTTCAATATGGCGCCACTTCTAGTTATACCTGAAGTAGACTTTCTTTTTTTAAATAGAACACCCTGTATATTATCGAATTTCTTGATTCCTCGAAAAATTCTAAGTATATTTCATGTATAATATCCCTTATTTAATTTTATTAATTTAATTTTAGTCATATTTTATTTTAACTGTGTTGTGCCATGTACATTGTTTTTTTTTGTATTTATATGCTTAATGTGTTTTAATATGTGCCATCAATTTTAGATGTAGTACGATATGCTATATATTTTTAGCGTACGTACGTATAGTTGTAATACAGTTTATTTGTTTATATTTTCGAATATACTTTCTAAGGAACACTATTCCTTAAAGAAAACTATATATAACCCCAGTTCTTAACTTTTAAAGTCGTGAAGATGATCTTATAAAGTTCGAAACCTTAACCTTGACCATCATCCAACTTAAAACACCTTCCCAAAATCAAAGGTAACGTTTCAGAAGTGTATATATCATTCCTCTAAAGTAATACAATCCAGTTATAAATCTAGAGTGAGCCGAAATGAGTTTTCCACGTCATATTTAAATATTTTTCGACGTCTGAGATATTTTAGGGCGTAAAGCCTGAACCCTCAAAGTCGATATTCTTTATTAAACATCCCATCTGCATGTCGACTCTGATGGAATTTCAATAAAGGAAGCCGCCCCCCGCGCTCCCGGCTGCTGTCGGGTATATGAGCAAGAATTGATTGAGATACGATCATATTTCATGTCGAGCCGTGAGCCTCGATACGAGTTTGTCTTATCACATGTCAATGTATCTTCCATTTATGAGATAATCGTGTAATAATGTCAGTCAAGAGATTCTTGATTTTATTCGGTTTAATTTTAATAATAGTACTCTATAAAATACTAAATTCTATAATCAACTGCTTTTCGCTTTTAGAGCTTTCCCATCCATCTGTGCAAGGAGTTCCATTTCGGAACTTTTGCGGGGTATCTCGTATTTAAAAATTTAAGCAGTTTAAAAGTTAAGGAAACAAAAACAGTTTTTTGTGCAAAATTCACCTCGTAATTGGAACCCCTGCATATATTCCAAGAGCCTTTGTAAATAGTCTATTCTGTGGATTTTTTTGAGAATTTTCCGGCGCCGAAATCAGTTTTCCAAATGAATGCCTACTTTTTTATTTGTTTTTCTCAAAAATCTCTTTAACGCGTAAAGGCCCAAACATAAATGTAAGCGATAAAAAATATCGGAGAAATATTTGGTTTAGAGAAACCAAAACTCAGCCGTGATATCTATCTCATCCGCGGATCTGGAAAAAATTTCTCGATTGCTATTCGCGCGCAGTAAGCGGCAAAATGAGGTTAAAGTTGCAATTTAAATTATCAACTTTAAAAAATTGCAGTAATTTAACCGCTAAAGATATAAACTCAAAATTTGGTCTTGGTTTACCAAAAAAATCTTGTTTCGTAAAAAAACACCTTACGGGCTTAGATATATTAGTTGCCTTCTAATACAGGATATTGTTAAAAACTGTACCCATTCTTGGGAACTTTAGTGCAAACTTCACTTCGTTGAGTACCCCCTGTATATAATCCACGACCCTTTCTAAATAGTCCATTTTGTGTAGCCTTTTAATCACTTTCCGGTGCTTTAATTAGTTTTCTGATCAGAGGCCTACTTTTTTTTATAAAAAAGAAAATGTGCCTAAAAAATAAATTTTTCCGATTTTTTCGAAAAATTTCAGATTTTCTTAAAAATTGCTATTTTCTGGCCATTTTTCCGACAAAGTTTTATTCAGGTTTTTGTTCTCGTAGATATTTCCTATAAAAAATGTCACACACTTTTTACTTTCAATAAATAACCTTAATACTAGGACATATAACACAGAGATACACTTAAATAGAAACTAAATTTACACAATAACATCAGATATGATCGAAAATGTTCATATCAAAAATTATAATAATCACTTATAAAGTATAATAAATAAATGCTGTGCTACATACAAAACAAATGTTTGTATGTTATACTTAAATTTGGTTTCTTGCACTCCACTTTCCCAAACTACGAGCACCAAAAAGTTTCCTCGACTATTCGGAAACTTACATTTTTGATAATACAATTCTTAAACTAACTGATATATTGCCCAGCTCCCAATTAACTATATGCATTACTGCCTATAGCACGAGTGTCTCATCTGCAAAAATACGTACACATAAATCGATTTTGTTAAGGCTTTTAGTTTATCCTACTCATGCGCATGCACAACAAAGGTTCAAAACATGCTGCTTGGATATTTCACAAAAAGATATGCAGGACACCGTCAAGGCCTTTAAACTCTAACGGTTAAGGTTACACTACGCGCGGGGTTCTGGCCAAGGGGAACGTGCTGTGCGGTAAAGAGAAATTTCGAAGGGTTTTATTGATTTAGAGCGATTTTTATAATTAATTATTAAATAATCAAGTATAAATTCATTGAATTTATGGTTTACTAACGACTAGGTAAGGTATCTTTGTGTTTTTATGATAGATTATAGGTAGGATGGGAATATATACTTTGTTTTGTTTCTAGTTTCACATCTAGGCAAAAAGTATGCCTGGAATGCGATGTACAGGGTGTCCGGATTTGGTTGCAAAAGCAGGGTATCTCGCTTATTTTTAAAGATAGAACCTTGCGGTTTTTTGACGAACCTGAGCTAATTTTTTATGAAACCCATGAAGCCGCAAACAACATTTTCATAGCCTTCTTCGTTTATGAGATACAGGACGAAATAGAAAATTTTGCATTTTGGGACCCCCCTCGTATCTCGGTTATCCTTCAACTTAACGCAAAGGGAAAAATTGCTGCTTATGCAGTTTTTTTACGCTGGATCCAGTGGCGTAGTCATATTTTTCATTTGAGTTGTTATTTTTTAGATATGACCCAAAGTTGTGTTTTTTTAAATGGGACACCCTGTATATTTGTCCAGAAATTGATTTGTCCTTTTAAAAGCTGCTCAAAAATATATAATAGTATGGGTCTATTTTAATAAACAACAACAAAAATCCTAATTTTTATAATTATCATACCAAATTTTGCAGTAGGCCACGCAAAACGATGCCGTTTTCTTTTGTTTTCTTGGAAGCAAATGACATTTCCCAATTTTGTACGCGTATATAAAATATAGCGCTAGTTTTTTGTATTTATTTATTGTGTAAAAATATATTTGTATTATTATGGAAGAAAACCAATTTTTCGAACATTATGAAAAGTACGATATGTTAGCTTGTTTTATATTAAGTAATGAAAATGTTGAAGCGGCTTCTGAGATGTATTTTACCAGGTAAATAGTTAATTTTTAGGTATGTTGAAATACTATTGCTTAATTTTTATTTAGATATCCAGAAAAGAGGCAACGTAATATATCCTCTTTTTATCGGATAAAAAAGAATTTACTTAATCACGGATCATTTATCAAACCTCGTACGAAAATATATAATAAAGAAAATCGGGAGGCTGAGGAAATTACAGTTTTGGCTAATGCAGAAGCTTACCCTACAAACTCTTGTAGGGCCAGTGAAAAGAGCATAGGGATTCCAAAAACTAGAGTTCAGGAAATTCTAAAAAAGCACAAATTCCACCCATACAAATTTAGGCTCGTGCAGCACTTACAGCCAGGGAATGCAGAGCGTCGGGTAGTCTTCTGCAATTGGTTTCGAGAAAGATGCGATATAGTTAGAGATTTTGAAAGGAAGGTTATATGGTCAGACGAAGCACATTTCAGTAATTCTGGTATACTCAATAGGCACAATAGAAGATTCTGGTCCCAGGAAAATCAACACCAAATATTTCCCAGAAGACAGCAGGGCAGGATTGGTCTAAATGTGTCCTGCTTCATATTAGGAACACATATAAAATTTTATATATTTGAGGGAAATCAGGCTATATAGAAATTTTAGAGGCAGCTGTACCTGAATTACTTGACGATGTTCCTCTAGCGCAAATTACCGAAATTTATTTTCAACAGGACGGTGCTCCTGCACACAATTCTGGAATGACGAGATTATTTCTGGACAATAATTTTACCAATCAATGGATCGGAACAAATTGACCTATAAGATGGCCCCCTAGGTCCCCAGATTTGTCGATTTTAGATTTCTTTCTATGGGGATATCCGGAAAATAGAATTTACAAAGACCACTATGATAATGTCCAAGATTTAGGAAATGCAATAAGAGAAAATTTTCGCTATTTACAAAATCATCCCGTTACTTTGCTTAATTCCCTAAAACGAATACGAAAATTGTGCGAAGCATGCATAGAACAAAATGGAAATAAGTTTGAACAGTTCTTTTGATTTCCTTGGTTACTGTAGTTCTTATACGACAGTTGATTTTTGCTGAAAGGCTTGTTACGTAATAATTTATTACTGTTTTGTTCTTGTGTTACATAAATCTAGGTAGGTGGTACTTTTTTGGTGCGAAATTATCAATACATATTTTGATAAATAGATTTAATTACATATTTATTTTGATTTATTGTTAGGATGTAGATATTGTTAACGACTTTAAATAAAAGGCAGTATTGTTTTGCATGGCCTACTGCAAAATTTGGGATAATAATTATAAAAATTAGGATTTTTGTTGTTGTTTATTAAAATAGACCCATACTATTATAAATTTTTGAGAAGCTTTTAAAAGCACAAATCAATTTCTGGACAAATATACAGGGTGTCCCATTTAAAAAACACACAACTTTGGGTCATATCTAAAAAATAACAACTCAAATGAAAAATATGGATCCAGCGTAAAAAACTGCATAAGCAGCAATTTTTCCCTTTGCGTTAAGTTAAAGGATAACCGAGATACGAGGGGGGTCCCAAAATGCAAAATTTTCTATTTTGCCCTGTATCTCATAAACGAAGAAGGCTATGAAAATTTTGTTTAAGGCTTCGTGAGTTTCACAAAAAATTAGTTCAGGTTCGTGAAAACCGCAAGGTTCTATCTTTAAAAATAAGCGAGATACCATGCTTTTGCAACCAAATCCGGACACCCTGTACAGGGTCTTCCAGTGAGGAGGAAAAACTTCCCCCGTATTTCTCAAGAAATTCAAAACAGCCAATCGATGTATTTTAGCTCGGAGAATTCGAAAATCATACCAAAAAACAATTGAATGCGAAACAAAAGACTAAAATGAACAAAAAAAATTGCATTCGGCATTGCATTGCATTTTAAGATTCAGTTCATATAAACATGTGTTTGAAACACTTCAGTTTCTGAAATAGTTAAAATAAAAAATTAAACTTTACCCCGAATCTTAAAAACTAAGGCCTTTCCAACACATTGATCATCTGAACTTTCAGTTCTAAAATGAACCAAATAATTACATCTTACATTTTTATAGCAATTAAAATAAAAAACAGAAAAAATAACACACAATTTTAAATGTGTAGAGCCTTAGCATTTTGCTAACTAACGTCTACACGATTCAAAATATCGGATTAACGTAAAAGACCAAGAAATTAGAAATCAAAATGAAGAAGCTGATTTTTTAAATAGAATCAGCCATTGACGTCGCAGTAAAAATTTCGGGGAAAGGGAGGGGGTAAAAGAGGACGTGACCTAGAAAAAGTAACACTCAGTATATTGTTGTAAAATGTATTACAGCCATTTCATAAACACTGCTTATGATATAGTGTGTGTCAAATTTGAATGGTTTATATCTAGAAATGTACGAGATCCATGAAAAAAAAATAAAATTTTGACACCCTGTATCTCAAGAACGAAGGCCTTGCGGACACGTGTTTATAGTTCTAAAATAAGGCAAAAAATTCCGATCTTCATTTTTAGCCATCAATTAAAAAACACCCTGTATATACCATGTGTCCAAAGAAATATGTAACAAATGGGAAACTTTTTATTTCTCAGAAAATTTTGTTCTTGAAGAAAACATAGTTTTAACAGTATTCAATTTTGGGTCAAATATACAAGGTGTTCAAAAAATTTGAAAAAGTAGATTTCAAAAACTAACAATTTAAAAAAAAATGTGGCAATACTTTTAAAGGCCACAAAAAATCGTAAATAAAACTTAAGTAAGTTGGTTTTTTCATATTAGTCATTGTTAAGGAGATATTTGACCTTATTTCCTTAACTACAACTAATATAAAAAAACTTTTGTTAACTTGTATTTACGTTTTTTTTTGGCCCTTAAAACTGCCGTCACAAAAATCTTATTTTTCAAATTACTAGTTTTTGACATTAATTTTTTTAACACCCTGTATATCTGACCTAAATAATACTGTCAAATCTATTTATTCTCCAAGCACCAACTTTTATCAATAATAAAATTTTCTCAGAAATGAGTAATAAAAAAAGTTTGTTTGTGTTGCATCCTTATTTCGACTCGATGTATATATTTTAAAATTTAAAGTTAATTTGTATGATTTAAAATTTTTATTCAAGTCTTGTTTAAAGTCTTAATTTTGTGAAACACAATTTGAAATTATGCTAAAACATAATATAGTCCCCACCTGAGGTACACGAAAAACTATATATTTTTGAGAAATTCCATATTTTTTTATGTTTTTAACCTGAACAAACTGTTTGAGGTTTTCTTCAATAATTCCGAAACTAAACAACTTTTTATATTGTGCATACTAATAAAATGTTATAAATAACTTTGTCAAAGTCTGCACAACCCTATGGATACTTAATAGAATTTCTTCTTGCTGTCAACTTTTTTTCGATGTTTGCAATAATTTATACCTTCTACTGCGATTTCAGCATCTCTAGACTTTTAAATTTCAATGTACTGACAACAAAATCCAGTTTCCATATATATATATATATATATATATATATATATATATATATATATATATATATATATATATATATATATATATATATATATATATATATATATATATATACATAAACATATATCGGCAAATGCTTCGTTTTCGAAATACGGGGTGTTAAAGTTTCAAGAAAAAAATTGTTTTTTAGTCATAACTTTTTTATTACTTGAGATATTGTTATTAAATTTGGTAAACAACCTTGGAGTAACAAAAGACATTTTTTGATTTGAAATATTTTTTAATTTTTCATCAGTGGCGTCCGTACGGGATTTTTTATTGAATATTCTTGAAGAAAAAATGGTACTCTACTTCTTTTTCTGAAAACAAAAATCATTCCTAAAATCCCCACTCAGTTTGGAGCAAATTTGATCCCTTGTCTTTTTTTCGTGCAGTGTAAGGATTTCGAGTAAAAAACTAAAAACCATTTTTATGTATGGCATAGTTAAAATTTCCATTATTGTTAATTTCAGTAGCAAAACTTTTAAGGTGGGATTGTAACAGCAAGTTTTTAAAATTATTTGGTTTCTGATATTTATTTCATGCATCCCGGGTGAGTTCATAATTTCTGAACAACGTATGTAGGGTTTCTAAAATAAAAGCTTGTCTGACAACTAAGGAGAGATGACGTCATCGACCCGTTGTAATGGAGATTTGCATTATATTTGGGTTATCAGGATTACATCGCAGAAGTTAGCAGGCAACCTATTAAAATCTAATGTCCTTGGTACTTACCATCATTCCTTCATTGTCGACATGATTGCATTTTTGTGATAATTGAACAATTGCTAGGTTCGTCTTTAAAGTATGACAGATGAGTTTATAATTCTAAAATCGTCGATTCATTTTGTAAAACGGTATCACCAAACGCGATGAACCTTATTTTTAGAAACAAAAACTGCGTTGCCTTGTAAATTATGAGCTGCTCTTCGTAGGCTTAATGTCCTATCGTTGTCAAACTTATTTAAAATTATGTTTCGATATTGTTCATTTCTCCTACCTTCGTTTCTCGGATTCTTTTTCAGTCCAAAATTCCTAAACATTAAATGCGTTTTAATGAAAACTTGTTTGCAAGGTAATCTTCTATTTGGAAAAATTCGTTGGTATTCCCGTACTGCTGCATTTGCATTTCCATTACAGAAACCATTAACGAAATGAATATCAGCATACTCAAAGTTACTGAATAACACCATTTTGAAATCACTAGTTAGACTGATAACTACCTTTTTGTATAAACTGTAATGTATTTTATTTATTTAATCTAAAAACTCAAATGTCACACTTTAAAGACGAAACTAGCAATTGTTCAATTATCACAAAAATGCAATCATGGCATACCAAGATGTTAAAGGTTTTGCCACTGAAATAATTAACAAAATGGAAATTTTAACTACGCTATACATAAAAATAGTTTTTAGTTTTTAACTCGAAATCCTTGCATCGCACGAAAAAAAGGCAAGGGATCAAATTTGGTCTAAACTGAGTGGGGATTTTAGGAATGATTTTTGTTTTCAGAAAAAGTAGTAGCGTACCATTTTTTCTTTAAGAATATTCAATAAAAAATCCTGTACGGACGCCACTGATAAAGAATTAAAAAATATTTAAAATAAAAAAAATGCTGTTTACCAAATTTAATAGCAATACCTCAAGTACTAAAAAAGTTATGACTAAATAACAATTTTTTTCTTAAAACTTTAACACCCTGTATTTCGAAAACGAAGCATTTGCCGATATATGTTTATATAGAAAATAACAATTTTTTTCTTAAAACTTTAACACCCTGTATTTCGAAAACGAAGCATTTGCCGATATATGTTTATATAGAAAATTAGGGTTTTATTTTGAATGCAGAATGCGCTGTTAAAGTTTGGATACTGCAATTCGGGACACCCTGTATATATATATATATATATATATATATATATATATATATATATATATATATATATATAAATATGTATATATATATATATATATATATATATATAAATATATATATATATATATATATATATATATATATATATATATATATATATATATATATATATATATATATATATATATATATATATATATATATATATATATATATATATATATATATATATATATATATATATATATATATATATATATATATATATATATATATATATATATATATATATATATATATATATTTTAGTAGCGTAGAAATAAAGGTAACGACTAATATTCCACATTAAAGCAAGGAATACATTAGCAATGTGTACTCATGCTTAAAAACTAAAATTTAAAAACTATACTAAATCATATTTAATGCCAGTAGAATACAGACTTTATATATTGATGTTAAGAAACTATTCTGGGTTGATCAAACGCCAAGACATGAGCGCAACTAACACAGATTCTTTCTCTGAAGAAAGAAATATCAATACACTTGCAGCGACAGACATCTAAAGCACAAAGCGCAAGACCACAAGGGAAAGCGGACGGAGAAACAAATTGGAGATAAACGACCAAAAACGAAACGATTTGTAAGCCATTCAGACATAACGCCATACACAAAAATAGACAACATTTTAAGATGGATGAGATGTAATGAATTTAAAAAAAAATCACGTTCCTACCCATAGAAAAACACTGTACAACATTAAAATCAGAAGTGGGATGGTACAATAATATTACAACTACAAAAATCTGAAAATAAGTAACAGTTTCTATACTGAATTATTTGAACAGTCAAAAAGACAACAGCACTGTTCTGCATTTTGAAACTTGTTTGCTATATTATAACAACTTATATATGGTACAACAGTTATCGAAATAGCACAATAGGGGAGATTTTCATGCAGAACGGTGTAATTATTATGTTTTAAATGTCCTTACATTAAAACTAATTCAATTAAATTTGACAGAAATTCACTAGATAATACGTTCTCACACACTAATTTGACATATACAGTATTTTTCTATATTTAATAATGTAACATATACGATAAAAAAATAACTGCTACAATTCATTCCATCCCATCCATAGAAAATATCTGTCAAAGAACAATTTTCACATCAAATGGTTGTAATCGTGAACTTACCGTAGTTGCCTGTGGCGCCAGCGTGTGCTTGCTCATCACTATGGTGGTCGTTTTCAGTTCAGAGTTTGGTCCGCCTGGCGACTTCGGGGGTACAGCATTTTCTTGCGGTCCTTTCGCTAACGTTTCAACGGCGTGGACAACATCTAATACCTAATGAAATTACAACAATGTAAAACAATTTATTAGTACTAGATCGTGGTGTATGTAGGTTTCCCTAGCAAATCTAAGCCGTTCAACCCTATAATTTCTCAGCAACTCGGGAGCAGTTGCAGGTCTCCTTGCATGTAATCCATTATCGGACAACCTCCTTTTTATCTCCACTTACTTGGACCCGCTGTACGTACTCCAGTCTGTTTTTAACCTCCACAGACTCTTCGGTCACGTAAAACACTTAGGGTAATAAAACGATCATCTCGTTCATTCGTACATCTCTTCCTACCTCAGTGAGTTCTTCTGCTGTACAGGGTGTCCGGATTTGGTTGCAAAAGCAGGGTATCGCGCTTATTTTTAAAGGTTCTAACCTTGCGGTTTTCACGAACCTGAGCTAATTTTTTGTGATACTCATGAAGCCGTCAACAAAATTTTCATAGCCTTCTTCATTTATGAGATACAGGGCGAAATAGAAAATTTTGCATTTTGGGACCCCCCTCGTATCTCGGTTATCCTTTAACTTAACTCAAAGGGAAAAATTGCTGCTTATGCAGTTTTTTACGCTGGATCCAGTGGCGTAGTCATATTTTTCATTTGAGTTTTTATTTTTTAGATATTACCCGAAGTTGTGTTTTTTTAAACAGGACACCCTGTATATTTGTCCAGAAATTGATTTGTCCTTTTAAAAACTTCTCAAAAATATATAATAGTATGGGTCTATTTTAATAAACAACAACAAAAATCCTAATTTTTATAATTATCATCCCAAATTTTGCAGTAAGCCATGCAAAAGAATGCTGCCTTTTATTTAAAGTCATTAACAATATCTACATCCTAACAATAAATCAAAATAAATATGTAATTAAATCTATTTATCAAAATATGTATTGATAATTTGGCACCAAAAAAGTACCACCTACCTAGATTTATGTAACACAAGAACAAAATAGTAATAAATTATTATGTAACAAGCCTTTCAGCAGAAATCAACTGTCGTATAAGAACTACAGTACCCAAGAAAACCAAAAGAATGCTATGCATGCTTCGCACAATTTTCGTATTCGTTTTAGGGAATTAAGCAAAATAACGGGATGATTTTGTAAATAGCGAAAATTTTCTCTTATTGCATTTCCTAAATCTTGGACATTATCATAGTGGTCTTTGTAAATTCTATTTTCCAGATATCCCCATAGAAAGAAATCTAAAATCGACAAATCTGGGGACCTAGGGGGCTATCTTATAGGTCCATTTGTTCCGATCCATTAATTGGTAAAATTATTGTCCAGAAATAATCTCGTCATTCCAGAATTGTGTGCAGGAGCATCGTCCTGTTGAAAATAAATTTCGTTAATTTGCGCTAGAGGAACATCGTCAAGTAATTCAGGTATAGCTGCCTCTAAAATTTCTATATAGCGATTGGCTGTTAGATTTCCCTCAAATATATAAAATTTTATATGTGTTACTAATATGAAGCAGGACACATTTAGACCAAACCTGCCCTGCTGTCTTCTGGGAAATATTTGGTGTTGATTTTCCTGGGACCAGAATCTACTATTGTGCCTATTGAGTATACCAGAATTACTGAAATGTGTTTCGTCTGACCATATAACCTTCCTTTCAAAATCTCTAACCATATCGCATCTTCCTCGAAATCAATTGCAGAAGACTACCCGACGCTCTGCATCCCCTGGCTGTAAGTGCTGCACGAGCCTAAATTTGTATGGGTGGTATTTGTGCTTTTTTAGAATTTCTTGAACTCTAGTTTTTGGAATCCCTATGCTCTTTTCACTGGCCCTACAAGAGTTTGTAGAGTAAGCTTCCGCATTAGCCAAAACCGTAATTTCCTCAGCCTCCCGATTTTCTTTATTATATGTTTTCGTACGAGGTTTGATAATTGATCCGTGGTTAAGTAAATTCTTTTTTATCCGATAAAAAGTGGATATATTAGGTTGACTCCTTTCTGGATATCTAAATAAAAATTAAGCAATAGTATTTCAGCATACCTAAAAATTAACTATTTACCTGTTAAAATACATCTCATTATATATTTTAAAACAAGCTGTACTTTACATAATGTTCGAAGCTTTTTATATTTTTAGGACATTTTATATACAAAAATTTGTCATTTGCTTCCAAGAAAATAAAAGAAAACGTCATCGTTTTGCATTGCCTACTGCAAAATTAGGGATGATAATTACAAAAATTAGGGTGTTGTTTATTAAAATAGACCCATTTTATATAAAAAAAAGGACACAACTTTGGGTCATATCTCAAAAAACACAACTGAAATGAAAAATATGACTACGCCACTGGATCCAGCGTAAAAAACTGCATAAGCAGCAATTTTTCCCTTTGCGTTAAGTTAAAGGATAACCGAGATACGAGGGGGTCCCAAAATGCAAAATTTTCTATTTCGCCCTGTATCTCATAAACGAAGAAGGCTATGGAAATTTTGTTTACGACCTCATGAGTTTCACAAAAAATTAGCTCAGGTTCGTGAAAACCGCAAGGTTCTATCTTTAAAAATAAAAATTACTTCTTGTGACATTTAAAACTCTTGCCACGTAGTACTGTGATCGTCCATCTTGGATTAAAGCAATCGCTGTGACAGCATCAGTCGGAGACATATCCATTTTAAAAATTATGAAGTAGCCTCACGAAAAAACACACACTTATTTAAAAAAAAAAATTGATTACTTTTGAAAGTCATAAATGACATTTCCAGGTATGGCGTTATTTCACGAAACTGTCACAGCTACCTTGATTTATACCTTAGTTCACCTTAGTTGTTCGCACAAAAAGATTAATAAAAATTGCAACATTTTTTTAAAAAATTCATATATTCCAGAAAAATAGAGATATCGATGTGAACCAAAAACAAAAAAGGTGAGAATAGATGCGACTTTAAAACGAAAACTTCATTTAGACCAATTTATTATTACTCCACTCCATAGAGCCTCTTAAACTTATTGTAAAAAACGTCTTTTTGTTTAGTCCTGTATATTATATACGTTGGTCTATTTTTTTAAAAATGTTTAACATGTGGGCGATTCTCAATTAGATCATCTAAAATATTCTTCAAAATTCATTAAAATCCTGCATTAAACAATAAAGTTATTTGCAAGTGAAATTCGTCAAAAATTTGCGTGGATCGCTCATTTTGCGTGTGAGTTTATATATATATATATATATATATATATATATATATATATATATATATATATATATATATATATATATATATATATCTTGTGTTTTCTTGACCCGTTATTATATACAAAAGTGGAAAATTCTTGGGTTTAGGTTCGAATTAAGTACCAAATTTTAATTTTTCATTTATTTGATGTTTCGCCCTGTAATTTAGGGCATCTTCAGAAAAATTTTTTTGATGCTAAAATTATAAAAATACAGACATTAACATTTGAAAGACACACTGTATATAAAACAATATTACCACGTTAAAACATATTTATATTCAACACTATAAAAGTACATACCTTGAAATAAGCAGATATTTATTGACAGATTTGTTTATGCTGCCAGAACTTGTATTAGAGCAGCAATGAAATATTTATCACTTGTATTTTTTTTTGTTCTCTCGTAAAAGAAACGGAACACTTTTTTGTTGATTTATGTTGAATACCGTTTAAGTGTGGAGAGTTAATATAAAATTGAAATTAAGGTGTCATATTAATAAATTTATATACATATGCCTTAAATTATTTATGTCGGTTGTGTCATTTATGGAGTTTTTTTCTCTAGTAATTTCTATCATTTCTTTGATGGCTAATTTATTGTAATTAGAGTCTTTAGCTAGTATTTTGGTGTTTTCATAGTTGATGTTGTGTTTTTCGGTTTGTATGTGTTTGTTTAATGCTGTTGTGGCATTCTTTGTGTATTTATGTCCTTTTATTCTATTTTCCAGAAGCTGACTTCTCATTCCGATGTATTTTTTTGGACAATTGGTGCATGGTATTGAATACACTATGCTAGATTGTTTTTTTAAGGGAACTTTGCTTTTTAGTTTTGTAAAAATTTTGTTGAATAAGTTGTGTGATTTATCACAGGTAACAAGGTTATGTTTTTTAAGAATGTATTTGATTTTTTGTGAAAGTCCCTCTGTATAGGGGAGGGCAACATATTTTGTATCTTCTTCTGGAGTGCGGTTATTCTTATAAAGAGACGTGTTGTATAACTTGTGTGTGCGTTGTTTAATTATTCTATTAATGTGTTGCTCTGGGAAATGATTTTTTAGTAAAACGTTTTTTACTTTTTTTAGAGTCTCTTTTCTGTCTGAATTTATGTACAGTTTCATTTAGTTTATTGAATGAAACTGTACATGAATTCAACAGCTTTCACCACAAACTACAATTCACGTATGAGGTAGAGCAATATAATCAAATAAAATTTTTAGATATGACCCTTATAAAGAACAACGGCAAAATTCAAACAAAATGGTACACAAAAGATACTTGGTCTGAGAGATCTGAATTATAATTCAAATCATTCAAAAAATCAAAAATTAAGTGTAATAACCGGTTTAGCTAATCGAGCCTTACAGTTAACATCACCAGAATAAAGAAAAGAGACTCTAAAAAAAGTAAAAAACGTATTACTAAAAAATCATTTCCCAGAGCAACACACTAATAGAATGATTAAACAACGCACACAAAAGTTATACAACACGTCTCGTTATAAGAATAACCGCACTCCAGAAGAAGATATAAAATATATTGCCCTATCCTATACAGAGGAACTTTCACAAAAAATCAAATACATTATTAAAAAACATAACATTGTTACCTGTGATAAATCACACAACTTAATCAACAAAATTTTTACAAAACTAAAAAGCAAAGTTCCCTTAAAAAAAACATTGTGTATTCAATAACAACATTAAACAAACACATACAAACCGAAAAACACAACATCAACTATGAAAACACCAAAATACTAGCTAAAGACTCTAATTACAATAAATTAGCCATCAAAGAAATGATAGAAATTACTAGAGAAAAAAACTCCATGAATGACACAACCGACATAAATAGTTTAAGCCATATGTATATAAATTTATTAATGTGACACCTTAATTTCAATTTTATATTAACTCTCCACACTTAAACGGTTTTCAACATAAAACAACAAAAAAGCGTTCCGTTTCTTTTACGAGAGAAAAAAAAAATACAAATTGGTGATAAATATTTTATTACTGCTCTAATACAAGTTCTGGCAGCATAAACAAATCTGTCAATAAATATCTGCTTAGTTCAAGGTATGTACTTTTATAGTGTTGAATATAAATATGTTTTAACGTGGTAATATTGTTTTATATACAGTGTGTCTCTCTCAAATGTTAATATCTGTATTTTTATAATTTTAGCATCAAAAAAATTTTTTTGAAGATGCCCTAAATTACAGGGCGAAACGTCAAATAAATGTTTGGTACTTAATTCGAACCTAAACCCAAGAATTTTCCACTTTTGTATATATATATATATATATATATATATATATATATATATATATATTTATATCTATATATATATATATATATATATATATATATATATATATATATATATATATATATATATATATATATATATATATATACTGAGTGATTATATATATTATGTGGTGTATAGGGTATTGATTAATATATAAGATATATTTTTATATTTTGGTAAAAATATATATATATATATATATATATATATATATTTTTTTATATATTTTACACATATATATATATATATATATATATATATATATATATATATATAGCGCCGTATCCAGCCAATTCACACAGGGGAGGGGGGCTAGTTTTGAGACACCCTGTACATCGGAATTCAGTATTTTTGAATTTTTTTCTTAAACTACATTCATTTGTGAACAATAATATGCCACCATCTTGAATGGCACACTAAAGGTTATGTACGAAATTTAAATCTTTAGATAGTACATACCCCTTTTTTTAGCGGTATCTGTATTAAAGCTTTTAACTAAGTATAAAATTATTTAAATGATTGACTTTAAAAAAAAATTAAACTATCTCTACTAATAAAAAACAGCCTTGTCGAATTATTTTTTATTTTTAGTGGCCCTAAAATACCAAAATCTACCCTAACACAATAACGCCTGTCTAACGGTATCTCTACATTTTTGTGCACGCTTTTGTGAATTGCAATTGAGCGTTGAATCATTTACATTTGAGGTTTTTGTCTAAATGCTTGACTTTTAAAAAAATTAAACTATCTCTACTAATAAACCAGTTAATTTCTGTTTGAGTCTTTTTCGCCTCATCTCTTATCTAATGCTCGAGATCGTGATCATTTATCGCCTACCGTAAAAATTTGTCTTTTTTTATTTTTGTTATTATATACAAATTACGTGTAAGAGCTTGTTTTTTTTTAAAATTTTTTTATTTACCTTTATTTTTTTCGTTACCTTAAAACCTACAAAAAAATACAAATTCAATAAATTTTAATACCTAAAAATAATAAAGTAAGCCTTGGAATTTAGACAGATATTTTAAAAATGACATTACGTACATACAATTCAATCATTTGTGTTTGACATTGTTAATTAAAGATTTTTTATTTGAATTTTCTCTTTGCAAAAAGTTTGTACGTTTGAATAATTGTAAAAATGCCGTTATTTACAAATGCTGAGTACGCAGACATCGTATTTGTGTAAGGATTTTGTAATGGTAACGGATGGGCTGCTACAGAAGAATACAGAAGACGATTTCCGGATCGGAGAATTCCAAATCACCAAATGTTTGCCGCAACATTGCGTGAAAAGGGTAAGTTTCCCTCAACCGATCTTTATGTTGAAAGAGTGGGTGCTAATAACGTGGTCCAAGAAGAGAATATTCTCAACCTTGTGAGGGAAGATCCAACCACAAGACAAGAGTATGGAGAACTATAAAAAATGAAAACTTATACCCTTTCCATGTGCAAGAGGTACAAAGATTAGAAGAAGGCGACTACTTGCCTAGATTAGCATTTGCTAGGTGGGTAATAAATCATCGAAGAACTATTTTTAGAGCACTATTCACTGATGAAGCCCAATTTACAAGGGACGGAGTCTTTAATTCTAGAAACTCTCATGTATGGGCAGATGAAAACCCTCATTCGTTGCGATTGGCCAATTCTCAACGAAAGTTTTCAGTGAATGTTTGGTGCGGCTTAATAAATAATCATTTAATTGGACCACATATTTTCCCTCAACGACTAACGGCTGTTGTGTATTCGGACTTTCTACAAAACATTTTACCGGGCTTATTAGAAAATGTAAATATAAGAGGCATATGGTTTCAACACGATGGGGCACCTGCACAATTTGGAATTGATGTTCGAAATTATCTCAATCAACAATTTGCTGATCGGTGGATTGGACGCGGAGGACCACATCCTTGGCCAGCTAGGTCGCCAGACTTTAATCCAGCCGACTACTTTTTGTGGAGGCATCTAAAACAAAAAGTTTACAGTGTTTCAATCGAAACTAGGGATCAATTAATAAATAGGATACATTTTTATTGCGACGAGGTTAGAGAAAACCCTCAAATGATTCACCGCTCAATTGCAAACCTACAAAAGCGTGCACAAAAATGTAGAGACACCGGTGGTATGCATTTTGAAAATATTTTGTAGCATTTAAGGCGTTATTGTGTTAGGGTAGATTTTAGTTTTTTTTTGGGCTACTGAAAATAAAAATTAATTCGACAAGGCTATTTTTTTTTTAAAGTCAATCATTGAAATAATTTTATACTTAGTTAAAAGCTTTAATACAGATACCGCTAAAAAAAATTGGTATGTACTATCTAAAGATTTAAATTTCGTACATAACCTTTAGTGTGCCATTCAAGATGGTGGCATATTTTTGTTCACAAATAAATGTAGTTTAAGAAAAAAATTCAAAAATACCGAATTCCGATGTACAGGGTGTCTCGAAGCGAAACTAACCCCCCTCCCCTGTGTGAATTGGCTGGATACGGCCCTGGAACTTTGCTACTTTTCAAACGTCAAAAAGTTATGATATACCAAGAGTGTTTGTGTACAAAATTTTAAAAAAATCTATTAAGCAGTTTAGGAGATACAGGGTGAACAAATTTTTACAAAATACAAAAATCACCCTGTATCTTGCTAATAAAGCCGAATTAATCAATTTAAATATCCATTTCGACATACCCTAGGGATACCCTATATACCACATAAGTATGTACAGTGGGTCGTGAATCACCCAGTATATATATATATATATATATATATATATATATATATATATATATATATATATATATATATATTAGTTAATGCTCCATAAGGAAAATATAATTTGGGAACATTTTTATTATTTTTAAAGATTGAGGTAGTTCATTAAAAATTTGAATTCCCCAGTGAAGTAAAGATTTTTTACCAACATTACTTTTTACCGTCAGCATATGTAAGTTATTAATTTATAATTACTGGTATTATGGTCATGATATGTTGTAATTTTTGTAAAATTTATATAATATTAGATAGTTTCTTATTAATATTTATAGAATGTATTAAAATGAACATTTTTAATTTATATATATTTTTAATATCTAGATAATTATTAGGTTAGTATAAATTAATAATGAGTTCCAAAAAATAGTGGTTTATGAATACACTTGATTATTTTGTTTTGTAATATTTTGAGAGGATTTAATGTTGTCAGGTTGGCACTTCCCCAGATTGAAGTTAAATATTGTGCTTTAGAATATACTAGTGCAAATTATATATTTTCCGATATTTTAGTGGAATATGGTCTCTAACTTTATACATTATTCTTATTATCGGTCGTATATTTCCTCTTAACGTTTGAATATATTTATTTCAATTAAGATATTCATCTATATATAATCCTAAAAATTGTGCATTCTCAATATTTAATTGCATTCTGAATATTCAATATTTCCATTAAAAAATAAATTTGGTAAAATTTATTTTTTAATTTTAACTTTATCTATAAGCATATAAGCATAACTGAAGACTTGTTAAAACTGACTGATAATTTATCAGAATTTAGCCAAACAAGGTTTATCATCTACAAATAACTTAAGTTTGATTTTTAAATTTAAATTTGATATAGAATTTATGTATATAAGGAACAAAAATGGTCCCAGTATTGATCCTTGAGGTACACCACATTTAATTTTTTTTAAAAGAACTATTAGTGTTTCCAATTTGAACATATTAAATCCGATATAAATAACTGGAAGACTTTTATTCAAAAATCAAAATCCCAGACAACAAAAGGACTTCCTACATGTGCGATCTTATTAATTTCACGTTGGTATGTAATTACCTTTTCTGCCGGTGTGGTTGGTTTGGCTTCCACAAGCGAAAAGTCGTCTTCAGACTGATAAAGTGGCTGCAGTCTACTCTCAGAATTTTCCCTTTCAAGCTAGAACATTTTATTAATATTAAATGTCACATTTCTTGTTACTATACAGTATTTTTGGGTGAATCAAAAATATTTCATTCCTTGCATGTTTGAGGATAAACATTTTTTTTTCAGTATGTTAAAAGACCATGTTGTAAAATATATTGAAAATACAGGGTTATTCACGCAACCCGTTCATTAAAAGATTTTGATGATGCCATTTAGATACAAATTTCAAATTTTGGGATTAAGGTAAGGTCAAGGGGTATTTCTTTTTTGAAATATTTTCAACTTCCTGTCACTTCCGGTTTAACCGGAAGTAGGTATCAACTTGCTTATTTTAAATGGAACACCCTGTATTTTATGATATTTTTGGATTCTACGGAGAATTTTAATGCTATTTTATGTAGCATGTCCTATACCTAGGTTCAAGCGTTCTTAAGATACTTGACCTTGAACCAAAAATGAGCCTTCGGGGTACCAAATTTTAAAATCTCATATTTTTGTAAGTTTTGAAGATATAATCTTCATAGTTTGCAGACGATTGGTAAATAATCTTAGGTTTCTATTTTTTTTATTGAATTTGTCTATTTTTATACAGGGTGTCCTAAATTCAGCGGCAAACATTCACATTTTCAAAGCCGCTAAAGTGCGTTTTTTTAAATGGGACACCCTATAACTTTATGCACTATCAAATGTAGAATTTCATTTTCTATCGAACTGTATTGAGGTTCCCTATACCTATTCGTAACCATTTTCGAAATAATCAGGTTTTTATTAAACTATCATATGTATTTGCTAAATGCTTACACCTCCCCGTAGTAAGCCATGGAAAAACAATTGTTGTGCTTTTCTATTCAACACGACAGCTGATTTGAAACTTTTAAATTAAAATAAAATAACACTCAAAAGCTGATATTCTCAATTTATTTTATATTCGCGGAGAATGTTACAAAATATTGGAGAGAACGTGCCATGTTTTTAATGAAAAACATCCTCATTTATCGCCAGTGAACAAGAGAAAATTGAAGAGGATTGAAACGAAATTTTTTCGTTTCGGAAAAGTTAAAGTTATAAAAAAATGTAATAAATTGTTTACATTATTTTTAACCATATCTACTAAGTTCGAGACTGTTCTAAATTTGTTTTAGTGAACTTAAAAATTATAGCGATCTAACAATCAACAATAAATAAATAAAATAATAAAATTGAATTATAACAAATGTTCTATATGCTGTCCGTTCATTTGAAGACACATTTCAATTCTTCTTTGTACAGTTGCTGTGGCCCGTTGAATTTGTCCGTTTTCTAATTCGGCAAAAGCTGTTCGTATCCTGTCCAGTAAATCTTGTTGGTTATTTACTGGGGAAGCATAGACTTCACCTTTGATAAATCCCCATAAATAAAAGTCTAGGGGTGTTAAATCAGGCGATCGCGGGGGCCATCTCCAAGGGCCATTGGGACCAATCCAGCGATCTTCAAAAATTTGAGATAATTGGATAATTATGTGCTGGTGTCCCATCTAATTGATACCAATAATTTTGCAGCTCACCAATAAGAATTTCTTCCATAAATTCAGAAATCGTCCCTCGCAGAATTTCCAAACACTTATCACTGTTTAAATTGCCTTCATAAATACAGTACCGCACCTGATCATTTAATACTATACCGAAAACATTGAAGGTAAACCTCTCTTGAGAACGCGTTTCGCGTAAAGCGTGCGGATTTTCTGCTGCCCAGAAATGTTCGTTTCTTCTATTTGTTATTCCTTTTCTAGAAAATTTCGCTTCATCAGTCCAAAATATTTTTGAAAGGAATTGAGGGTCCTCTTAAATTTCCCAAAACATGAATTCGCAAAATTCTACTCGTCGGACGTCATCACCAGGTATCAAGGCTTGCACGTTTTGGAAGGAATAAGGGTGCATATGATGTTCGCTCAAGATTCTTTAGATGAGATGAAGAAGAAATTCCCAAATCGTTTTCTGCAGACGGTATTGAACTTGTGTTTATTACGTTATCCTCGGCATTTGTCACTGGTTTCGGAACATTTTTTGTAACTCTTGACTTGTTCATTGGCGGCAAATCAGGGTGGCGTTCATTAAACACACGACACGTTCTCTCGAAAATTTTATAATATTCTCCATGAATATAAAATAGATTGAGAATATCAGCGTTTGAGTATTCTTCCATTTCGATTTAGAAGATTTAGTTTATCACTGACAGCTTTCGATAAATAACGCATACTAATCATCTGTCATATTGGATATTGGATCTCAATTGTTTTTCCATGGCTCACCATTGGAACATGTAAACATTTAAGCAAATACATACGATATTTTTATAAAACCCAACTATTTCGAAAATGGTTACGAATAGGTATAGGGAACCTTAATACAGTTCGATAGAAAATGAAATTCTACATTTGATAGTGCAATCAAGCATAGGGTGTCCCATTTAAAAAAACGCCCTTTAGCGGCTTTGAAAATGTGAATGTTTGCCGCTTAATAAGACACCCTGTATAAAAATAGACAAATTCAATAAAAAAAATAGAAACCTAAGATTATTTACCGATCGTCTGCAAAATATGAAGAATATATCTACAAAAATATGAGATTTTAAAATTTGGTACCCTGAAGGCTCATTTTTGGTTCAAGGTCAAGTATCTTAAGAACGCTTGAACCTAGGTATAGGACATGCTACATAAAATAGCATTAAAATTCTCCGTAGAATCCAAAAATATCATAAAATACAGGGTGTTCTATTTAAAATAAGCAAGTTGATACCAACTTCCGGTTAAACCGGAAGTGACAGGAAGTTGAAAATATTTCAAAAAAGAAGTACCCCTTAACCTTACCTTAATCCCAAAATTTGAAATTTTTATCTAAATGGCATCATCAAAAACTTTTAATGAGCGGGTTGCGCGAATAACCCTGTATATGAAGATGAATTTATATAAGTGATTAAATGATCAGTGCACTAACCTGCTGAATATCCTCATCATGCACGTCTAAACTACTTATACTTTGTGAACGGCTGCTAACGGAACCTCCTCTTAACAATTTTCCTTCGGCCACTGCCCTGTCGATATCCGCTTTATCGTAGCCCTTGCATACGATGAGGTAAATAGTGTTTCCACAATGTCGCAGAATATTGACCGCTTCAGCGTGCGTCGCTCCAAGCAGTGATTTGCCATTGACCTCGATCAAACGCATACCTAAAGAAAAACGTTTTTGTATACTAGTACTCTTCGTTAGGAACTCTTGGGTTTTCACCACTAAAAACTCTTGGGTTATCACAATTTAAAAAAAAATTGGTAAATTTCCTTTATTCAAACAAACAAACAAACAAACAAACAAACAAAAGTATGCTTTATTGCCGCAGAAAAATTTTACAATTTTATGGACAAAGCAAAATATACCTAAAATAAGACATCAAAATATTAATCGAAAAGAATTTCGATAGGTCAATGGTTTTTAAAAATGTAAATTATCAATTTACCAAATCGTAAAACACACTTTAGAGTATAACATAACATTGCCGCAAAACAGTTAATGAATCCTAATAACCTTATAAAAGTAAACAAACACACATGTACGAGGTGAATAATTTCGATGACATTGAAATCAAAATTGCAACTATGCGACCTTAAACTATGTTATTATAGTTATACAAATAATTGTGATGTTAAACAGAAGGTATAATGAACTAGTGTAGAATGTAGTATACAAAAAAGAATTAAATTTTGTTTTTAATCCAATACCTAACAAAAATAATTCAGTTTTAAGTGAATGTTCGACAGTTCTTTTCTCTATATGATGATTTTCAAAATTCTATGCTACGAGTTAGGACATGACTCACAAAAGATTTAAGTAAACAAGCGAATTTAGTGACTACTCGCTGTAAAAATCATTAACGCTGTAAAATGGTCTCTCAATGAGGTATGCTTTGGTGTTTTTTCGAAATTGTGCAAGCATAGGGATAGATTTTAAATGTACTGGCAGATTGTTGTAAAGTTTTATGGCGTTGTAAATAATTGATTTTTTTATTAATTCTGAAGAAGGAATGGGAAGATATATATCATGCCTAGAGTTTCTGGTAGGGTATACATGTTGTGGCCTTTCTGGGAGGGTGTTTATATGTTTTCTCAGCAAACATACCGTTTCCAAAATAAATAATGCAGGAAGTGTTAATATTTCATGTTTTTTGAAATAGTATTGGCAGTGAGCTGTATTATTTAGACCAAACAAATAACGAATGGCTCTCTTTTGAAGCATAAAAATACTACGAAATTGCTCGGTGGTACAGCAGCCCCAAAAGGGAAGGCCATAGCGGAGGTGGGATTCAAATAAAGAGAAATAAGTAAGTCTGGCAGAAGGAACGTCTAGTTCTTTTGAAACTGATCGAATGGCGAAGCAGGCGGTAGAAAGTTTTTTAGTTAAGGTGTCAATATGATTAGACCATTTTAGGTTGTTATTTATATTTAAACCCAGGAATTTAACCGACTCTAAGTATTCAATATTGCTGTTATGTACCTGAAGTGGTTGTAAAGTTCCCTTATAAGATAACGCCACCGTTTTATCGACATTAAAACAAAGCATATTGGAATCGGACCAAGCCTTAATTATAACCAAGTCTTTGGAGATACTAGAGTGTAAAGACGTTGTTTCAAAATCACTACAAGTTATGCTTGTTTCGTCAGCAAAAAGGGAAATTCTTCCATTAATTTTAAGGTTCGTGATATCATTAATGTATAATACCAAAAAAAAAGTATGTCCGAAACATCCCTAATTATGAATCCTTCCTTTTATTATGAATAGAGATATGTGATCCAATTTAGTTTAGCACATAGTCAAATAGTATATACTGTCTTTTCAGACATTTTATTGGGGGCCATTTTGTTCATATTGGATTCCTATCAGTATTTTACCAGTTCCTACCAAAGCCGCACTTGATGTTGACCATACTTTAAAATAAATTGAGTAAGTAGTTTTTTACTTTTTTTAAGACCGCCATTTTGTTCTGTCATGTTGAATTCATAAATATCACATTTAATTTTTGTGTAAAATTGAGTAAAATCATTATGTCTCCGCCAAAGTTAGATAATACCATGGATATAATGATATAAGTTCTTTCTTGATTGATTTTTAAAACAATTGAATAAGATGTTTTTAGTTGATTTTTAAAACATTTTATTTGGCCTCCATCTTGAATTAATCTTACAATTAATCTAATAAGTAATTTTTCAGGCTGATTTTTTAAATATTTTATTAAGCATATATTTTTTTCTATCTCCTTCTTGGATTCGTACCAAAATTACATTGGATAGGCAGTTTTTCAGTAATAATTTTTTTAATATTTCAGTGGCCCCCCATTTCCCCTCGCCATATTGGATTTTTACCAAAATGTTACTAGGTTATCGTCCAAACATTTCAAGTCAATCGGGTATGTAGTTTTTTGGCTATGCTTCGAACAGACAAGCCAACAGATCGAGAGACCGATGGAATTGAGAATACTTCCCTTTTACGATGGAAGTAAAAAAGGGAACGTCGGTAGCTCAATCTCCTGGAGTGATTATCCCCGAAAAAGCCAGTTGAAACAAAAAAATAATTCAAATCTGATGAAAAGATAGATAAAGCCTCTTTTAATGGTTCTAAACTGACCTCCGTTCAATTTGATAAGGGCCGATATGAAGACCCTAGACTTAGATTTATCAGCAGCACAGCCCAAAATGTCATAACAATACAAAGCGGTTATTTCCCCCATCCCGCTCTCAAAAAGAAATCTTTAAAGAGTCAAACAGAATTAGAGTCTCTTGTAAATGAAAAAAATAACAACATATTTTCCGCTGGTTTCGATGAAGTCTCAGGTTTTAAGTCAGGTCATTGAACTGCACAACTTTTATTATCGAGTACAATTTTAAAGAACATGTGGTATTTTCGGATATATATATATATATATATATATATATATATATATATATATATATATATGTGTGTGTTTTCATTCCGGGTGTACATCCGTTCACTACTGTCGTTCTGAAAAGAACAGTTTTGCTGACGTTTCGCCAAAATCATAAATAACGACCAACGCCTGCGCAGATATAACCTTCGGCCCCGAGTGGGGGTATAAAAGGAAGCGTCGCAGTCACCAACACTTCAGTCTCTATTCGGACGCGAGAAAGAAAGCTTCGAAAATGCCAAATGTGATTTTGGCGAAACGTCAGCAAAACTGTTCTTTTCAGAACGACAGTAGTGAACGGATGTACACCCGGAATGAAAACACACTGTATTTTTCCATCCGTGAAGGAGTAAAAATCAACACTATACACCTCTACGGGGAGGAGATTTTCAAGACAATCAAGATGTATGAGAAACTGAGAGGTAAGAAAACTAATCTTTTATGTGATTTAACCTTTCAAATTAAGTGTCGTGACAGCGATTTACTTCCTACTTTTACACGGTTGTCTTATCATACTAAAACTAGAAAAACTAACACCATACTTCAAAATGCTAGTAAGGCGTTGTTAAAAGAACAAATCCATCAAACTAGAAAACAACTAGCCGAGACAGAGAAAGAACTTTTAAAGTTACACCTTAAACTAAGTAACATCATCCACCCTTTATTGTGGAATCGCATAGAAACTTTGGCTTTTTGGCGAACAGAATCAAATAAGAATATTAAGACAGATAAACTTTCGAAAAAATATGACAATCTTCTAAGAAAGTCGAGTCAGCCACAAAGACCATCAGTAGACGTCGATAAATTAGTACATAATATATCATCCTACAGTCTCTCAGAAAGTGAAAAATCCGTACTGAGTAAGGGTTTTAATTTTGCGATATCTCCTAAGGAAATCCCTAAAGAAGAAATAATAGCTGGAGTGGAAGCTGTCCTTGACTCCTCTGAAGAAACAAAAGCAGAGGAGATTCGACAAGAGGTGGCAAGAATTTTAAGATCAAGCAAAACACCAAAACAAAACCTAAATGCCACTGAACAAAGGGCCCTAATAAACCTTCGAAAAAATAAAGACATCACAATCTTTCCAGCAGATAAAGGAAACGCAACTGTGGTTATGAATACTCAAGATTACGTACAAAAAATGCAGGATATGCTACAAGACAATTGTTATAGGCCTGTTCCAAGGGATCCGACAACGTACCTAGAAAAAACAACTAAAAATAAAATAAAAAGTTCACCAATAAACCCCGAAATTCAACAAAAAATCATACCACGGGAAAAGTCAAGCAGATGTCCTAAACTCTATGGTTTGCCAAAAATACACAAACCAGGGGCGCCTATAAGACCTATTGTTAGTGCTGTTAATTCGCCGCTACAAAAACTGGAGAAATACCTTTCTGAAATTATGCAACCAACTGTAGAAAAAGCTGATTCATTTGTAAAAAACTCGGAGCACTTCACTCGAATTATACGAGATATCGTCCTTGAAAAAAAAACGATATCATAGCAAGCCTAGATGTCAAATCGTTATATCCCAGTATTCCCATCGACGAAGCATTGGACAAGATTGCTATGAACGAGGATTTCCAGGCACATATAATAGAACTCTCGGAGCATTGCCTCAAATATACTTATTTTTCTTTCAACGGATCCGTGCGACTAACTAAAACTAACTGAAACACAGACGAGACAAAACGAACTTAAGGTAATATATAGTGCTTTAAAGAAAAATGGCTAGACAAATCGCACCATAGAGAAAGCTATTAATGCACAGGTTTCCCGAAAAACGAACAACAAAAAATATGAACCAGGAAAGCAACGAGTAGTCTTACCATATGTAAAAGGCACAACAGACAGAATCGAAAGAATTCTGAGGAAACACAACATACAAACAATACACAAGCCACAAACAACTATAGGTAAACTACTCGGAAACCCAAAAGATAAAATCAAACTGGAAAACCACGGAGTGTACAGTATTCCGTGCCAGGACTGTGAAAAGTTGTACGTAGGGCAAACTAACAGGCGAATATCAGTAAGAGTGGAAGAGCATAAACTCAGCATCAGAAATAAACAAACAACCTCAGCTTTATTCCTACATCATCAGGAAACCGGCCATAAAATAAATTTCGATGGGTGTAGGGAGATTGCCAATATAGAACATTATAAGACCAGAATAATCCGAGAAGCCATAGAAATTCAAAAACAAGGTGATTTGAATAAAAGGGACGAATCATTAAAACTACCAACAGTATGGAAGACAATAATCGACAAATCTAAAATCGCAAAAACTCAAGCGCAATTAGCGCAACAACAACAGCACCATCCGGAAAACATAAATAACGACCAACGCCTGCGCAGATATAACCTTCGGCCCCGAGTGGGGGTATAAAAGGAAGCGTCGCAGTCACCAACACTTCAGTCTCTATTCAGACGCGAGAAAGAAAGCTTCGAAAATGCCAAATGTGATTTTGGCGAAACGTCAGCAAAACTGTTCTTTTCAGAACGACAGTAGTGAACGGATGTATACCCGGAATATATATATATATATATATATATGAAAACACATATATATATATATATATTGTATTTTTCCATCCGTGAAGGAGTAAAATATATATAACATATATATATATATATATATATATATATATATATATATATATATATATATATATATATATATATATACAGTGTGTATCAGCCAAATGGAATAAATTCGATAATAAATAAATGGGGGCGTGTTCGGAAAAACGCTTGGACCCGTCGATTGGTATTTTTAGTTGCTCATTTTCTCCAATAAAAACTTTTTATACAGGGTGTGTCCTGTAACAGTGGTCAGTGCCAACTTTCTTATTTCAAATGCAACACCCCGGATATTATTTAATTTTTTGATTCTTTAGGAGATTCTAAACATAATTTACGTTAAATGTCCTATTACCTATCTTCAACTATTTCGGCAATATTAAGTGTTTTCAAATTTATTTTTATTTTATTTATTTCGAATTTATTATTATTCATGAAAGTGGCTCTGGTTACTGAACTATTTATTTGATTACAAAAATTCGCTACAACACACTCAATACTTATTTACCATTTAGGTCTTCATATTAAGAATGTAAGCAAAAACCATTTTAGCGTTCCTTTTTATTGATATGGAACAAAAAGAGCCAGTTTTGTTTACTTTTAAGTTTTGTTTACTTTTGTGTAAAATGCCTGGCCTTTCTCTTTGCAAGACAGTAGTTGTCAGTGTCAGTGTCATAGTCTTTTGAATATCGTTAACTGCATAATACCTAATATCAGAAAAATGGTTCATTTAACAGAAATGCATAAAATAACAATTCTACAAATGATTGGTTATGGAGATAACACACGAACACAAGTGGAAGTTGCTAGCTTATTTCATGAAAAATTTCCAAATTTGCCGCATATATCCCAAGGGACAATTAGTAAAAGAGAAAAGCAGTTTCGCGAGCTTGGACATGTGAGGCAGATAAAAAAAGCAGCTGCCAATTCAATAAATGATGATACTAAATTGGATATTATGCTTGAGTTTGAGGAAAACCCACATATTTCTAGTCGACAAGCCGCCGCAATGTTTGATATTAGCCATTCGTCGATTATTCGAACATTAAAAGAAAATAAAATGCATCCCTATAAAGTGATACCAACTCAGGAGCTCATGGAAGACGATTATGATAGGAGAACTTATTTTTGTGAACAAATGATGGCTATGTTAGATAACAATGTTATTCAATTAGAACATGTTTTGTTTTCAGATGAGTGCACCTTTACACTTCACGGTCATGTAAATCGTCAAAATTGCCGCTATTGGTCTAGGGAAAATCCTCACTGGATCAGCGAAGAACATACTCAATATCCTGAAAAGGTTAATGTTTGGGCAGGAATTGTTAGGGATCATATCATAGGCCCCTTTTTCATTGACGGCAATTTGAATGGCGATAATTATTTAGCACTGCTCCAAAATAATGTCGTGCCAACTTTGACAAATTTGTATCCGGATCCAGCAAACCCACAAGTTCCAGCGAATATGATATGGTTTCAGCAAGATGGAGCACCGCCCCATTACCAAATTAATGTCCGGCAGTACCTCAACGGAATATTTCCAAATCGGTGGATAGGGAGACGAGGATCGATAGAATGGCCAGCGCGATCCCCTGATCTGACTCCATTAGACTTTTTCTTATGGGGACATATTAAAAATGTTGTATACAAAACTAAACCCCTCGACTTAGCTGACTTACGAAGACGAATAACGCTTGCGATTAGATCGGTCACGCCTGAGATGATAAATAACGTTAGAAGAAATTTCTATTTAAGATTAGAAATTTGCCAAGACGTTCGCGGCGAGCACATTCAACAGTTCCTAAAATAACTTTTTACTTTTGTTTATACATTATGAAGAAATAAATAATTTTATTTTTTTAATCTTAATTTTTGCAATAAATTTGAAAACACTTAATACTGCCGAAATAGTTGAAGATAGGTATAGGACATTGAATATAAAATATGTTTAGAATCTCCTAAAGAATCCAAAAATTAAATAATATCCGGGGTGTTGCATTTGAAATAAGAAAGTTGGCATTGACCACTGTTACAGGACACACCCTGTATAAAAAGTTTTTATTGGAGAAAATGAGCAACTAAAAATACCAATCGACGGGTCCAAGCGTTTTTCCGAACACGCCCCCATTTATTTATTATCGCATTGATTCCATTTGGCTGATACACACTGTATATATATATAATATATATATATATATATATATATATATATATATATATATATATATATATACTTTTTTTTTTCAAATAATGGATTTTCTTGGGTTTGGGTTCATGACACTAGTGTCATGAAAAACAACACCAGCTTCATGTTTTTATTGACGTTTCGGCTGGTTAACCCAAGCCTTTTTTAAAAATACTGAAAAGAAACAAAGAACAGCTGTCGTATGCAAGCAAACCTGTTGGGAAGTTTTAACTTATTTAAATACATGGAAACCTAACACAATTACTCACCCTGAATATATAGTGATAATGCTAAAACATTAATTTATTGCTAGTAGAAGCTTGCGGAACTTCATGTCAATAAAATTTATTAAAAAGACGAAAAACAACACATTAACATTTTTCCAATCACAAATTAATACTGCACAGCACAAATACATCAAAGGACGACAGTAAAATAAAGTGAAGTAGGGGACTAAGGCGAACAGAGGCTGCATGAAATTCAAGAGTATTTTTTACGTTTTTTTATTATGTTTATGAGATATGTATCTTATTTTTGTTGATTTTAGTAAAAACTGATCTATACCGGGTTGATTTGAAAAATTAATTCTTTTGTACGGATTTGTTTTAGGTTGTTAATTAATGAGCTTATGATAAATTTTGTTTAGATTTTTAGTATCGGTTTTTGCTGTGTTCGCTTTCTTGAATTTGTTTCAGTCTTATGAATGTGTGGTTGCTTACAGTCATGTGGTTTGAAAGGGCAGTTTTATTTTGTTTGCCGTATTTGTGACCGTTCAGTCTATTTTTTAAATATTGGCTAGTTTGACCTATATATACTCCCTCACAGTTTCTACACGGTATCTCGTGGACAATATTGCTTTTTTTCAGTTAGTATGGATGTTTTTAATTTACTGAAATTTTGTTTTAAAAGATTGTGTCCCTTGTGACTAACTGTAATATCCCGGTTTTTAAACACATTCTGAATTTTTTCTGATAAATTTGGGACACAAGGAAGTGTTAAAAACTTCTTGTTTTGCATTTTCTGTTTTGGTATTGAATTTGCATTATAAAATTTATATATTCGTTTTTTGAAAATGGAGTCAATCAATATTTCTGGATACTTGTTTTGTCTTAAGTTTAATAGCTAACATCAAAAACTAAATTTCACTGTTGAAATCGAAAATAACAACAAAATAAATTTCTTGGACCTAACTCTATATCACGTAAATAACACAATAAAAACAGAATTGTATACAAAAAATACATGGTCCGGCAGATACTTAAATTTCAATTCTCAGTATCCCTTATCACAAAAGAAATCAGTTTTATTAAGTATGGCAGATAGAGCCATACAGTTATCTGACCCGAAATATAGAAAAGAATCAATCGAAAAAGCAAAACATGCCTTAAGACAAAACAATTATAGGTGCACAAGGGTGCTCAGAATCATTAATCACAGAGCCATCGGTGTACCATGATACTCCGCTTCGAGGAAAAGGGTTTTACCATTATCCTCTTTCAGATTCCAATTTTAGAAAAAAAAAACATAGTTAGATGAACATAAAGATTGCTACGTACCAGCTTTGAGGCGACCATCTCTGCGCGCCGCACCAACGGTGTTAATTTTCGAGATAAAAACTCCTTCGTCCGATCGGTCCAAGGGATTTCCTCGTTGGCCTTGCAAACCACCCTTAATGTGCATTCCTAATCTTTCGGAATCTCCTTTCTCTATTATTAATTCCTAAAAATATTGACGTTTTTAAAATAAATACCATTATACAGAAGTAACAATCATAATCTAATAAAAAAATCCCGCTGCTTAAAACTACTGCACTAATATACAAAACATACCAAAATAAGTGATACATCCACGTCATGTTTGAAATCAATAACTTATGTATTAAAAAAACATCGAAGAAATTGTCTATATTTCTCAAAGAGACCTAGTTTTAATAACAACTAAGAAATAGATATTAAATTGACAACACAATTACAGGTATAATACAAAAAAATAGAAAACATATTAACATGAAGGTTGATTAAAATTAATACAATAGGTGACTCAGGTATTAGAATAGAATAGAATAATATATTACCAAAAATATACAAATTTGTACATTGGGTCGTCAATAAATTTACAATAAACAGATTTAAAAAAAATCAAGAATTATATAAAATATAAAAAATTATATAAAATATAAAAATCGTATACTGTATGCATAAACAAACGTTACTGTATTCGTCAAAATTTTAATACAATGTCGAGATAAAAAAACATAAAATAAAATAAAATTACATAAAATAAAATAACAGTAAAATAAACAAAGTACCAATATTTAACATAACAAACAAGTAAACACAATAAACAGTGCGGCTAGAAATAAAATAAATATTGAAGAAGCCAATCTAAAAAACAAAGTAACCAGGCAGCAGGAGAAAAAACGCAATAATCGTATTTATGCTAATGTCCAATAAACTCCTTGATAGAATAGCAACACTTGGTCAGTAAAAGGGATTTCACCCCAGTAGTAAATTTTTTGCCACGCAACATGCGTATCTCCAATGGTAAGCCGTTGTACCAATTAATACAATTGTACAAAGGAGATCTCTTAAAGAACGATGTTCTATGAGGGGGGATCATAAGAAAGTTCCCTCCTCGCGTGTTGTAGGTGCTCCCCGATCCCAACTCACCAAACATGGATCTGTTATTATTTACGAACACGAGACACCTGAGAATGTACATGCTAGGAAACGTGAGAATTCTCCTTTGCAAAAAAAATGTCTCTGCAGCTCTCGCGCATATCTAAACCAAATATGAGACGCAAAATTCTTTTTTGATTAACAAAAACCCGGTGGCTCTGAATACCTGCATTGCCCCAACAAATAATATTATTTGACATGACTAAATGTCAGGGAGTATACACCGACAGAAGGCCATCAATGTCAAGGGTATTCTTTAAACTCAGAATAGCAAAATATGCGGAGTTAAGCTTACCACAAACATAGTCTACATGGTCATTGAGCGAGAGCCGCGAATCAATAATTGTACCTAAGAATCTATTGCTACCAGCAAACTTAATATTAAGCCGTTCCTCAAGATCAGCCGAGTACGACTTTCTATTAATCGTATTCATATACACAGTTTTTTCTATATTTAATATTAGTCTATTTCTTTGGCACCACGCTTCCATACTTTTACAGACATTCAAGATCTTTCCACTCAAGTCGTCCACGTTTTCGGCTTCAACCACAATAGTAGTATCATCAGCATATAGAATAAAAAGCAGTGGACCCAAAACTGAGCCCTGCGGTACACCAATATTTACTGGACACGCCCTAGACTTTACACCGCCGTACTTAACTACAATCTCCCTTTCAGACAAGTATGATTCAATCCACTGTAGAAGTGTTCCGCGAATTCCCATATTATATAATTTACTAATGAGGAAGTATTTATTTATTGTGTCAAACGCTATTGACAAGTCAAAAAATATCGTGATCACCAGTTTACCTGCATCTATACTCTCGTAAATCTGGTTTAGACACTGATACGAGGCCGATTTTATAGATTTGCCCGATAGGAAGCCATGTTGTGCGGAATTTAGCAAATTATATCTGTCAATAAAATTTATGATTTTGTTATAAACTAGACATTCAAATACTTTTGAAAATACACTAAGTAAGGATATTGGACGGAAATTCTCAATGTTATCACGAGCACTTTTCTTATGAATAGGTACTACATTCGCAGTTTTAAGTACTTTAGGAAAAACACCTTCAGAAAGGCTATGGTTAATCAGGAAAGTGAGGGGTTGCAAAATATGATTTATAATATTTTTAATTATTTTTACGTTAAGGTCGTCAAAACCTGCAGAGTTCTTGTTTTTTAACTGTTTGACAATCTGGATAATTTCATCACTGCTTACAGGACTAACCACTATACTATTAAAAAACAAATGGTGGAATTGTACAGTGATAGGAGGAACATCCATACCACGTCCTTAGCATCCGAAACAGTCTCATTGTTGATAAAGAGTTTAATTTCACTTTGTTTATTGTTATGTTTATTTAATTTATCATTGACAATAGTCCATATGGTTTTAGTTCTATTAGCAGAATTGTTTATTTTGGTTTTAAAAAATTGTTGTTTGCAAGTCTTGATTTGTTTTTTGTACAGTTTCTTAAGGTTTAGATATTCTATGTAGACGTTGTTGTCTTTACTATCGCGATATATCCAGAATAGTAGTATAATTAGTAAATTTTCATTGAGAGAATGGTCGAGATATGAAACTTGGCAGGAATCAATTATTGACGAGTAAGTACAGTTACCACTTACGTTTTAACTTTTGTAGACTCAAAATTTTTAAAAAAAGAAAAAACACTGTTTTATATATATAAAAAATATTTGTCTTAAATTAGTTTTATCCTGTACGTTCTCTTATAGGGTCATAGCCCTGAAGATGATAAATTGTCGAAAGCGCTAGGCAGATAATAAAAATTTTACGCTAAATACTCCAAAACTTGTTTCCTATTTGTTAAGAACATAGCGTGCAACTGAAACCCCTCAATTTAAATCCAGCATTGTTAGTTGCTAAGAGGACAGAATACACAGTGGTTGCAAATCCACTACTGTAAATAACAAGATCACTATAATACTACGGGTGATGTAAATCAGAGACATTCTATATGCAACTTAACTTACAAACTTACCTTTGCATCAAGGTAAGTAACCATTAGTTGCTTGCAAAAAAAATAAGTTTTTTTGAAAAGTGAACGCAAATTACAGTACACTGTGTCCCAGATTGCTTGTAATCACAGGGTTTCTCGGTAACCAGCAGAGATAGAACTTTGCGGTTTTCGCGACTATGTGTCAATTTTTCGAGAAACTTTGAATGCCGCAAACAGAATTGTGCCAGATTGTTTCGTTCCCGAGATACAGAGTGAAATAGAAATTTTGCGCTTTTGGGGGTGGTATCATATTTCGGACACCCTGTCAGATAAAGAAAAGGTAAAAACTGCTATGGATAGATATTTTTACGTAGAGTCCAGTGCTGTAGTCGATTTTTTTTTAGACAAACCGTTTTTGAGATATAGCCCAAACTTAGTATTTTTTAAATGGGACACCCTGTATTTTTTGGTTTCAAAAAATTTGCCTTTTTTTCTCTTTAAAATGATGTATCACACTATGCACTTTTGACGTAAACCAAGCCTTATAAACGCAATATTAAAAGAAAAACGTAAGTTGGCCGTGGAAATATGGCATGGAAACAAAAATCAAAACTATTTGTTTCTTAAATATATCAAATATTGCCGTGTTTATCCTCTTATGATACGAGTTACCAATAATTCTAACAGGTAAATTAATAGATATTAAGAAGAAATGAATAATTTTGAAAATAGTCATAAGTATGATATGATGGTTTGTTTTATTGAATGTCATGAAAACAGTGATCAAGCATCTGATTTATATTTTAACAGGTAAGCACCAAGCGCTTAAATTATTATGAACCTCCTTTCAAATTTTTTTTTCAATTCCACTTTGAGTTATGGACTATTTCCAAAAGCTTTTTTTATATCGTAGATATCCAGAAAGGCCTCAGCAACACAAGGCAATTTTTCGCCGAATCAAATTAAATGTAATTAATGATGGATCATTTTCAAAGCACAGGGCTAAAACATATAATAAACGAAATCACGAGAACAATGAGATTGTTGTATTAGCAAGTATTCAGGCCAATCACGCGAATTCATGTAGGCATATTCAGGAAACAGTGGGGGTGTCAAAATCACAAACGCAAAGGATATTAAGAAAACATAAATATAAGCCTTATAAAGTAAATGTAGTACAACAATTGCATCCTGGAGATGCAGAAAGGCGTCTAAATTTTTGTAACTGGTATCTTCAAAAAACCCAAAATGACCCTGACTTCGGTAGCAAGGTTATATGCTCCGACGAAGCCTATATAAGTTGTAGTGGTATTTTTAACAGGCATAATAATAGGCACTGACATACGGAAAACCAATTTTTAACAAGAGAACGTCAGCAGCAAGGAAGGTTTGGGTTTAGCGTCGCTTGCTTTATATTGGGAACAAAGATTACATTCCATATTTACAATAATAATTTAACAGCAGATAGATATCTAGCAATTTTAAATCAAATACTACCGGATTTATTGGATAACTTGCCGCTAGCAAATCTGCACAATATTTACTTTCAGCAGGACGGTGCTCCTGCCCACAATGCGCAAATAATAAGGCCATTTCTATTTGAAAATTTTCACGATCGCTGGATTGGTACAAATGGACCAGTAAGGTGGCCTGCTAGGTCGCCAGACCTCTCAATATTAGATTTTTTCGTTTGGTCTTACTTAAAAAACAGAATTTACCTGAATCCAGTTAATACGATGGAGCAGCTGCAAAATGCAACCATTCAGGCATTTAGATCATTGGAAGATAGACCTATAATAATGATGAATGCTCTAAGAAGAATTCGCACTGTGTGCCAATTATATGTTCGTGAGGGGGGCGGCCATTTTGAACAGTTTTTCTAGTTATGTAGAATTTGTTTAGTATTGTGATTAAGTTTATCAAGATTATTAAGTTTATTTATTTCATAGTAAAAAAATGGTTATTAATTTTTTATGTTGTTTAATTTTGCTTCTGGACACTTTTAATATCTACCCATATTTCCATGGCCAACTTACGTTTTTCTTTTAATATAGCGTTTATAAGGTTTAGTTTACGTCAAAAGTGCTTAGTGTGAACCATCATTTTAAAGAGAAAAAAAAGGCGAATTTTTTGGAATAAAAAAATACAGGGTGTCCCATTTAAAAAATACTAAGTTTGGGCTATATCTCAAAAACGGATTGTCTAAAAATTTGTGCGACTACAACACTGGATTCTACGTAAAAATATCTATCCATAGCAGTTTTTACCTTTTCTCTATCTGATAGGGTGTCCGAAATATGATACCACCCCCAAAAGCGCAAAATCTCTATTTCACCCTGTATCTCGGGAACGAAACGATGTGGCACAATTCTGTTTGCGGCATTCAAAGTTTCTCGAGAAAGTGACACTGGGTCGCGAAAACCGCAAAGTTATATCTCTGCTGGTTTCCGAGAAACCCTGTGATTACAAGCAATCTGGGACACAGTGTACATGATTTCTAAAAATCGGAGTTAAATTACTTCAAAGGATGAAACTTTTATTTATAATCATGAAACAAAACAACCACAATAAGATCAAAAAAATAGTAACTAATGTAAGCAGTCATACAGTATTAATTTTTTTACAAATGCAAATGCTCTCAGAAAAAAAAGAGTAATTTTTTAAGAAGTGTAATTAAAATTAATATAACAATAAAATAAAATACTTCAGTGCGTTACTGCTTAAAGGAAAAAGAAAACAAGTAGTACATCAGTCAAATATAATACTACACCTCTAACTTCTTCGAATTCCAGTACAGTTTTTGATAGCATAAAAAGATGTTTACATTTCTGTAAAACGTAAAGATTGAAGTTACATTGCCTTGGGTAGGAATTCTTAAAAAAAGTAACGGACTGACATTTTATTCCTCTTAGGATCTTTATAAAATTTTTAATCAGAGAGAAATCACAGAGTGCTAAATCTGGATTGCAAGGTGAACTGACATTTGTTTAAACAAAGGACAATCTCCTCGTCTCCAATAAAGTGGTCGTTTATTTTGTAGGATTTTCTTTAAATTCTAAATAGTATTTAAAGGACGATAGTTATCTTTATTTATATTCAAGCTAGGTAGCTATCGATTTTTTAATACTTTTAACACAATGTCGCCAGAAGAGTGACTTATAAAACTGTCTAGTAATCCATCCCATTGAAGTTCTCAACATTATTTAGAAAATATCTTGTAGATAATGAGATATACAATACTGTTATAATATAAAAAAAACCTTACCTGGTATCCTTCGGGAAGAGGGTCATGTCGAATTGTCAGCGTGATATTATCCCCCACTCTGAGTAACGCCCTAACGGCGTCCTGGTGAGTGAGATTTGTAATGTCGTCGCCGTTAACTTTAAGGATTCGATCCCCGACCCTCAGTTTACCACAGTTTGCTGCCGTTCCCCCAGGAACTATCTAAAAATAAAGAAAAATACGTATATAAAAATGCCTACAGAACGTCATTACTCAAACACGGGGTACCTATAGTGTTTAATTATAAAAATTATTACGAAAAGGCAGAAGTAGCATTTTTAGACACAAAATGGAATTAAATTAACTGTTTAGAAACAACTGGGTGTACTCAAGTTTTTCAGAAAATCGATAAAATCAAATCTTAGAATAAATTCCAAAAATATGAAAAAGAATATATCTAACAAAAATAGTCGTTTAAAATTCAAATGCCAAAAATTGGCACCTAAACAAGTTTTCCCAAGGTTATGGCCGTCTGACTTCACACCGCATATAAACATTGTAGCGTCATTCTTGTTTCTAGGATATTGTCGCCCTTTAAGTGAGTTTAAATTTTATTACGGTGTTATTTACGTATAGCTATAAGCAAAAGAAGCATTCGCATATTGTTGAATGACTAAATATGTATGGATCAAAGAATAAATGTTGATTTATGCCCCGTTTACAGCAGCAAGATGACATGCCGAAATCAAAAAGCGAATTTTTCCGTTGTGAAGACCATTTTAATGTAAGTTCGAAATATGGTTATGATTAACGAATACATGCAATCAATTATATTTTTTCTTATTTAGTTAGAAGACATGGAAAATTATGTCCGTTTTAAATTGACGGATGAAAAAACAACACAATAGATAAATAACCTTATTATTATGAAAATAGGGTGCTAACGATTACAACCTTAAATATTTTCCCAACCGGCATGATATAAATTCGGCTTTGTTTATATTTTATTCACAACAATACTAAACCTCGAATATTGTAAACATATATTTATTATTTCACACATAAATACTTATATTGTTGCTTTCACACTTCCGATTTCTGCTGAATTAAAACATTCGTCATTTTTGATGTAATCCATCCCCATAAACATATCCACAGAGGGAAAATTGTTTGTGAAAGCCTTGATTAAACCTTCGCTAGCCATAACCGAATCAAAAACACCTTTATTTCGCCACTCAAAACAAAATACTCCCAAAATACAGTTTACGTAGGAACTTACAGCAACAGAATGGAATCAGACGGAATCGATATATAAATGACCCGTATTTATATGCGGAGTGACGTCACGACCAATGAGCAGTCGTTTAGCTGTTCCTTTAAATTTTATATCTGGTGCCTCGTCCCTAAGATTTGAAGTATATTTTCGTCATAAAAAATTGTTTAAAATTTTCAATATTTTTGAGATTTGAAATGATTTTTTTTTAAATTAATTCCTTCTTATCAATTCTGACAAGTAAGACTTCGGAAAATCTGCAATAATATCATTATAATTTTAACAAGGTAAGTTAAAATAAGCATGAAGTAATTATATTATGTTGTTTTTCTAATAATTATTATTTTTACTGTTGTTTTGGTATTTGTTAAACAAATTACTTAGAAACCCGTTTTTCCGGAAAAATTACATGCAATAGGGATGTTACACCCGAAAAAAATTGTTTTTTTCTTACATACTAAGTTGTAACTTTTTATCAACCCTCTGAGGTAAAGTTTTGTTGCTAGAGAGCCTTCATTTTTTAATTTTTTTATCATCTGTATATAATGTAAAGTTTTGACACCTCCTGTCAAAGTAGGCATTGATGTTAGCAATAAATAAGAGTCAGTTAAGCAGGGGCGTGCGGTGAAATTTTAAGAATGGGAAGCAATTTTTATAAACTTACTTATCATAAAAACGTCGATGCTCCGACATATTTTGGAGAAGTTTATTTTTAATGGACAACAGCGATGTATGCGAAACTCTCTCCTGCCCCGTTGAATTTCAAACGAAATTTTTTATACGTTTAAGTGTTGAAAAATTGCGTTCTACTGATAAACTTGTGATAGGTATTGTCAATACTAATTCACACAATTTCGACACTTCGGTGTAGACATCTTCCAGCTCATTGTATTTTAAAAATTGCATTAGTTCCTTAGCGTTATTTTTTGCGCTAATGTCATCAGTTTCGTAAATCACTTTTAGTTCAGATCGCAGTAAAACTCGGTCGAAGGACTGGCCATAATGAAGAAGAAGAGATTTAAACGCATCTTCTGGAAACGTTTTTCCTTTAAATGCATCAAAATTGCAGAGCTCGAGGAATTTAAAATCATTTAAACCGTTAAATCTATAGTTTATTTGTTGCTGAATTTGATCGATTTTTTTCATAAAAGAGGCGTCTGTATGATGTGTGAACATCTCCCACCTTGTCTGTTCGAAGACGCTTGGCTTGTTGCTCTACATTTAACGTAATCGTTTTCTCCCAAAATAGGTCAAAGTCATCTCTTTTTTGTCTTAACATGGACTTAAAATCATCCACTTTTTTTAGGCAAAAAGCAATATTATTTGTTTTAGTTTGTAATAACGTATGTCCCGTAAGTTTTGGCACAAAATTGAGGGGCTTGAAAATAGGTTGTAAAGATAATATATCGAGATGGCTTTGGAAACAAAAAAATGTTTATTTGCTTGACATTAGTTTGACAAGTCATTTTTTAAAGTCAGTTGCATTAAAATGTCTTATAAATTAGAAATACGAAAAAGTATTTATAATTTGGTTGGGCAAATTCCTAAGGCTGAAATAGTTCGCATTTTTCAAAACAAAATATTTCACGCAGAAGTATTAACTATAGCCGAATGTGAAGAAGGAATTCCCTGTTTAAATCTTCCAAAAAGTGGAAGACCAAGAAGTTTCACGCGAGAAAGGACGGAAAGATTGGTAAGAAGAGCAAAAGACAGAGTCGGAGTTTCTACAAGAAAATTAGCGCGTCAATTCCGATCTTCAAAGAGTACAGTATGGCGGGAATTGACAAGAAATGGTCAAAAATATCGAAAAAGACGAAAAGTGTCCTAAATATACCGAAAATCAATTAGCACGGATACCAAGATGCTGTCGAAATCTTAGGCGGATACATTTTTCAAATGAGAAAGTCATTATTTTGGACGATGAAAAATACTTTACCCTTGCCAACTCGGAAATCAAAGGAAACGATGGTTTTTATACGGACAATATAGAAGAGTGCCCAAACAATGTTAAATATAAGGAAAAAGCAAAATTTGCTGATAAAGTTTTGGTGTGGTGTGCGATTTCGATTAGAGGGATATCCAGACCTTATGTGGGTCGAGTTAGGGGGGAAGCTTTGGATGCGGAAAGGTATATTGACAACTGTCTTAATAAATTAGTTCATTTTGTACACCAACATCACGTGGGAGATGATATAATGTTTTGGCCCGACTTAGCAAGCTGTCATTATGCAAGAGCAACTCAAAATTACCTTCGTCAAAATAACATACCTTTCGTACCAAGACAAGATAACCCCCCTAATTTACCTCAGGCCCGCCCGATTGAAGATTTTTGGGCATTGTTATCCCGCAAAGTGTATGATGGAGGGTGGCAAGCCGAAAATGAGGAACAATTACGGCGTAGAATTTTTAGAAAGATAGGCGAAATTGATGTTGAAGTTGTCCAGAACCTAATGCGAGATGTTCGCAGAAAATTGCGTCTAATTGAGCAGCACGGCCCCTTCAATTTAATTTAAATTATTAATTTTGTTAGTTACTAAGCCGTTAATTATAGTAAATAATAAAAGTTTAACCAAAGCTACATATTAAAAGAATATTTTGTTTTAAATTTTGTGCCAAAACTTACGGGACATACGTTATATTAAAAACATTGTTCGAGAATGGAAATCTTTCTGAAAACTTGTTCAACAAATAATTAAAATTAAAATCTCGTTTCAAACAGTCCAAAAACCCCTTCGAACTATTTATTGCTTCTGAGTCCCACGTTTCATTATCTTCTATTATCTATTATAGTTCCACCTAGTAGGAGTTTTGGGCAATCGTTTTTGGACAATGGAGTCCTAAGCTTGTGCATGTTTTGTTGACTTGGAAAAAAAAGCAGCCATGCCACTTAAAGTCACGAAAAATACTTTACACTCTTTAATATGATTGATGGACTGGGATAATACTAAATTTAATTTATGAGCAAAACAATGGACAGACACAGCACTTGGGAAAGTTTCTCAAACTTTAGCTTGCAGACCCCCTAATTGTCCTGCCATCACTGTAGCTCCAGCATAGCTTTGAGCAACTAATTTTTTCTTTCCATTAATTTCTTTACTAATGTTATAAACTACTGTACGATTTTCGGACACATTCTTAAAACCTAAAAATCGCTCTTGAATACTTCCGTCTGTTTTAACGTAGCGTATTATATCAAAATTGTGATATCAGTTTCGTCCAGAACAATAGCAATGAACCGCGCCTCGCCAATCTCCTGCTTAATTCTTTTTAGAACAATGGTTGCAACAGCAAAAATTAAATCACTCTGGATTCGATTAGACGTTCCGCGAAAAACGCTAGACTACCCTAAATGATTTTTTAAGCAATCATCATATTTAGCCATTAAACTAAGTAAATCTTGAAAATTTCCTCTATTTGAAGAAACCCTTGTTTCGTCACGACCTCTAAATCCCAATTCGTGCCGTCCGAGAAAACGAACAACATCCATAAATCTTCTTAACATTTGTCTATTGGCGGTGACTAATTTCCAACTGTTTATTAAGGGTGTGTTCAATTCTGGTTTTGCCGAAGACTTTTTCTTTTATGAGGGCCTGCAAATGCGCTTTGGACATAATGTGTCTTTTTACAGCTTTATGGAAATTGTTTAAATCGGAAAAACCAGTTATATTCCAGAGACCTTTTTCAATTTCAAAAAGTAAACATGGCCAACAAAATAATTTACTTATCTTTTCACACCCTGTTAGCCATTTAAATTGTTCGTATTGTTTTTCCGGATAAAAATGTCTAATACAGTTTTTATTTTTGTGGTTAAATTTTTCATAGGCGGTTTTGCCCTTCCTTTGGAAATTATTTGAAGCTTATCAGTGAAGTTTAATGTTGAAAATCCCTTTATTATTAAGACACACACCACACATTCACACATACTCTTCTTACTAAATTCTCCAACATGTTCAACGTTAATACCAACAGCCGAAGTTGACGGTATTTGCATATCCACGTCCGTATTATTGCCTTCCATATCGCACCATGCACGACGCGACGTACGTATCACACAAAACGCAGATAGCCGTTCAAACAAAGAACCTACTCCAACGATAGCTTCCGCCACCACTTAAAGCACGCGACTGAAATGCAAAAATTGCAAACAGCCGGTGGAAACTTCAATAACCTCTGGCTCGATTCATAGGAAATCAAGTATACAGGACTTGGCTGCAGAGAAGCTAGCGGCCCGCATAGGTTCTATTCGATTTTCTGTTGTCGTTCGGTCGGAGTCAAGGCCGCATTTATTATGGGCTTGATAATTAAGATAATATTTTAGCATTTTTAATATAAACTAAATTAATGGTTTCCTATTTCAAAAATTACATTTTAGAAGATGTTTTGTAATTTTTTTTTGGAGCACTGCTTCCCTTGCTTCCATAGACTGCACGCTCCTGCAGTTAAGTGTTAAGTTGTCCCCCTCCCAGTCAATATTTTAAAATAATTTTTACGTCACATTTTTGCATTTTCCACAATTTTATACACCATATTAAAATTTGTACACCCCGACTTCCGGAAGACTATGAACAAAGTTAAGTGGGTGGGGCTAATTTAACGCTAGCAGCCCTCAATCTAAACTTTTTAAGGTTTTTTTGATGCGATTCGAAAGTAGGATTTTTGCACACTTATTGCCGATTTTTGCCCACTTGTTCAGGGCGAGATATTTTAGTTTATAAAAATAAAGTTAGTCAATAAAGTTAGCCCCCCTTCCACTAATGTTTTTTTAACGCGATTCAAAAGTATGTTTCTGCACATTTTCGCACACCTATTGCCGATTTCTGCACACTTATCCAAAGCAAGATTCTTTGTTGGCGCAATACTTACATGCGAAATGAATATTCCAGGTTCCTTATCACCAAACGGAATACTAGAATGATCGACGCCTCCGATTATACTGAAACCAAGAGAGCCATCCTCTTTGGAAAGGGTCACATCCTGAAAAGTTAAAAATAAATTAATTTAACGTTACTCGCATAAAGTTTCAAAATGGTCTAGCCAGAGTACTGCGAATTAATACGGCCTGGCGAGCCAGGGTTTTTTCTGAGAATCAATAACTCCAATTTAGTTCAAACCCATGTACGAGAGTTGACCCAGGGAAGGCCTAAAAAAGAACATCAATTTTCTATAGTTTTAAATCCGATTAAATAACTACGGAAGACAAATCAACGGCCTCAGGAACAACAAGATGTTACTCTGCCAACTTCTTAGAAGCAGAGGTGTAGGCGTAAAGCCAAGATCTTTACAGACAAAATTGCAAGAATACTTCGTATATCCAACATCAATCTTAGATATAAAAACTGGACAATCTCAGCGATCGCCGAGTATATGCAAATCCTTGCTCATGATAGGAGTGCAATATAACTGATTATTACATTACCTTTTTTTTTAATCGGCTACCGATATATCTACTAAATCTTCAAAAATTAATATTATTCGAAAAATCGATTAACCCTAGTGATGGGTATGCAGCAAAAACTGAACTATCCTTATCCATTACGCGAGGAACACAATGACGCTTTCGTATTCGTTTAACGTAAAAACTATCTACAAAAACGAAACTTAAAAAGGAAGTACAGGGTGGCCCACATAAGATGACCCACTACCTTATCTCATAATCTGTACGAGATAGGGAAAAAAGTTTTATACAAAAGTTTCTTGGGTTTATCTAAATAATATTGTATTTTTATATATACAGGGTGTGTCATTTTGCGTTGACAGATGTCAACTTTGTTATTTTAAATGGAACACCCTGTATATTATTATGGATTTGAATAGCTCTCTTAGAGACGATTTCAACGATGTATTATAAGATGGGTCTACGAGGCACCGTTTCGGAGATATTTACGATCATCTTCAATTTTTGACATACTTTCAACTTGTTGTATCTCTGGTATTTATCAACTTTTTTGTTTCATTTTTGTGCAGGAAAAAACATAATTTTATGCTTTATTGGACGTGTAGGTAAAAATATTGAAATTGAAAAAAAATGTTGCAGTGTTGTTATGTTTTGCGTACCATCAGTTTTCTTAAGATTTTTAAATGCAACCCCCTATATTTTATAACGGATTTAAATAGAGCATCGAAAGACGATTTCAACGATATATTATAACATAGGTTTACAAGTCACGGTTCCCGAGTTTTGGGAATTTTCTTCAGGAATCAATTTTAATATTAAACAATTTTTACTAAACATAACATAAACTATTAAACATGACATAACAAGAACAAAGACAAAAAAATAAACATTACTTAAATTAAATTTTCTATATAACCACCTTCCTGTGCTATACATGTTGTATAAATAATGTCTAATTTTTTTATTGCCCTACGAACTGCTCCACTCTCATTGATCAAATGGATCTCTTCCATTATTCTCCCCCTTAAATCGTCTACGTTATTAACTTTATTCTTATACACTTTGTCTTTAATATTTCCCCATAAAAAAAAATCTAGTGGAGTTAAAACGGGACTCGAGGCCAGGGTATTGAGCCAAATCTGCCAATCCACATTGGAAATCTTTCATTTAACCATTCAATTACAGGTCTTACGGTATGGTACGGCTCACTGTCTTGTTGAAATACAAGACCATCTTTAATTTCATCCGGTAATTCATTAATAAGAGGTTGTATTTCATTTTGCAACAAACTGTGGTATCTCTGTCCGTTAAGAGTCCTATCATAAAAAACCGGCCCAATCACTCGGTCCTTTATTATTCCGCACCAAACATATACACTTTGATGTCCCTGCTTTCTGATGGCTTTGATTTTATGTTGATTTTGCCTTGACCAGTAGTGGCAGTTCTTTCGGTTAAATATTCCCGCGGTGTTGAAAATTGTTTCGTCAGTGAAAAGAATTTTGTCAAAAACCGGTTGATCAAAGTGGCGGTCCATCATATCCATGCAAAAAGTAACTCTGTTGTCAAAATCAGCTATGGATAGCTCTTGTACCGGAGTGAATTTGAAAGGATGGTAATCGTTGATATTAAGTGTTCTCTGAATACTTGCTCGGCTAATATGCGGTATGTCCCGTGCGGCATCCCTTTGGGAATTTTCATTGCTTTCCTCAAAATATAAAAGAACATCAAGTAGATTTTCTTCTGTAAGAACTGTTCTAGGCCGGTTTCTTTTATTGTTTATCACAACGCCATTTTCCAGATCTCGTGTAATTCTTACGAAGATTTTCTTACTTGGAATTCTGCTATTTGGATACAGTCTTCTATACTCCCTTAACGCTAGTGCGGGACTCTTATTGTTTCTAATGAAGCACTTATATAAATTTAAACGTTGTTGAATAGTGTAGTTCGACATAATTATTTCTTAAATTTACTAATTTAATCAAGAAATGCAACCAAGCTGTCAAATTTCATGCAAATAATATTTCGTTTGTTTCCATGGTTTTGAAGCACAGCCTACTTAAAATTGTTGATAAGGTTGTGGAAAGGTTGGTAAATAATTGTGAGAGAAAAAACACGAAGCCAATACTTAGCTTGATGACGTTTATTACTCGACTGACTTTCAGAAGCTCTATATAAAAACGAAACAACAAAAATGATTAGTAAGCAAAGACATTTTGCGGCACCATTATCGACACAGTCGCCTTGGCCGTCTGTTTCGGTAATCGCTAATCATAACATTGATAAGGCTTATTTAGTATATGGGAAGAAAACATAAAGAACTATTTTTAAATAGATTCACACTATTTTAACAAAAATACACATTATGTATTTAACTGATTTTTAGAGAGTTTTACGTTTGATCTGGAAAACGGCGTGGTAATAATTATTCAAAGCAATTAGAAAATCTAATTTAGATATTCTTTAGCATATAATATTAATTTTGTTGTCTTCGTTCATGTCATGTCACGTTTAATAGTTTATATTATGTTTTAGTAAAAATTGTTTAATATTAAAATTGATTCCTGAAGAAAATCCCCAAAACTCGGGAACCGTGACTTGTAAACCTATGTTATAATATACCGTTGAAATCGTCTTTCGATGCTCTATTTAAATCCGTTATAAAATATAGGGGGTTGCATTTAAAAATCTTGAGAAAACTGATGGTACGCAAAACGTGACAACACTGTAACATTTTTTTTCAATTTCAATATTTTTACCTACACGTCCAATAAAGCATAAAATTATGTTTTTTCCTGCACAAAAATGAAACAAAAAAGTTGATAAATACCAGAGATACAACAAGTTGAAAGTATGTCAAAAATTGAAGATGATCGTAAATATCTCCGAAACGGTGCCTCGTAGACCCATCTTATAATACATCGTTGAAATCGTCTCTAAGAGAGCTATTCAAATCCATAATAATATACAGGGTGCTCCATTTAAAATAACAAAGTTGACATCTGTCAACGCAAAATGACACACTCTATATATATAAAAATATAATATTTAAAAAATCTAGATAAACCTAAGAAACTTTTGTATAAAACTTTTTTCCCTATCTCGTACAGATTCTGAGATAAGGTAGTGGGTCATCTTATGTGGGCCACAAAAATGGGTAATAATTTTAATGTGGAACTAAATATAATCGTTCATAAATACAGAAAGAAAAATTAAGTTTGACTTAAATAGACGAAAACGAATGACGTAACTTTCACTGTGTTCTGCGCTTCAAGCTTAAAGAACATGATCGAAACAAATTGCAACGATCTGCTGCATCTGCTAAAACCAGCATTCCACTATGTTGCAAAGGGTCTGCCACAATTTAATCGAATTTCTACTTCCATGAAACCTCCTTTGATATTTCAGTATGTTGTTGTAGATACTATAAGGAGAAGATACGTCGCTGCTAGAGGTTCAGAAATTTGACAAACACACAAACCGTTATGCACCTTAGGCATATGTTTTATGATCAGTGTTGCCAGGTCAAAAAACTGAAAATCACCAAACACTTGCTTTAAAAGTTGCCAGATTTTGGCATAAATCACCAGATTTTATTTTTACACGAGATACATACGATAATTAAAATTAAATTATTTATAATGTTTTAAAACATGTATATATATACAGTGTGTATCAGCCAAATGGAATAAATTCGATAATAAATAAATGGGGGAGTGTTCGGAAAAACGCTTGGACCCGTCGATTGGTATTTTTAGTTGCTCATTTTCTCCAATAAAAACTTTTTATACAGGGTGTGTCCTGTAACAGTGGTCAATGCCAACTTTCTTATTTCAAATGCAACACCCCGGATATTAATTAATTTTTGGATTCTTTAGGAGATTCTAAACATATTTTATGTTCAATGTCCTATACCTATCTTCAACTATTTCGGCAATATTAAGTGTTTTCAAATTTATTTTTATTTTATTTATTTCGAATTTATTATTATTCATGAAAATGGCTCTGGTTACTGAACTATTTATTTGATTACAAAAATTCGCTACAACACACTCAATACTTATTTACCATTTAGGTCTTCATATTAAGAATGTAAGCAAAAACCATTTTAGCGTTCCTTTTTATTGATATGGAACAAAAAGAGCCAGTTTTGTTTACTTTTAACTTTGCAAGACAGTAGTTGTCAGTGTCAGTGTCATAGTCTTTTGAATTTCGTTAACTGCATAATACCTAATATCAGAAAAATGGTTCATTTAACAGAAATGCATAAAATAACCATTCTACAAATGATTGGTTATGGAGATAACACACGAACACAAGTGGAAGTTGCTCGCTTATTTCATGAAAAATTTCCAAATTTGCCGCATATATCCCAAGGGACAATTAGTAAAATAGAAAAGCAGTTTCGCGAGCTTGGACATGTGAGGCAGATAAAAAAAGCAGCTGCCAATTCAATAAATGATGATACTAAATTGGATATTATGCTTGAGTTTGAGGAAAACCCGCATATTTCTAGTCGACAAGCCGCCGCAATGTTCGATATTAGCCATTCGTCGATTATTCGAACATTAAAAGAAAACAAAATGCATCCATATAAAGTGATACCAACTCAGGAGCTCATGGAAGACGATTATGATAGGAGAACTTATTTTTGTGAACAAATGATGGCTATGTTAGATAACAATGTTATTCAATTAGAACATGTTTTGTTTTCGGATGAGTGCACCTTTACACTTCACGGTCATGTAAATCGTCAAAATTGCCGTTATTGGTCTAGGGAAAATCCTCACTGGATCAGCGAAGAACATACTCAATATCCTGAAAAGGTTAATGTTTGGGCAGGAATTGTTAGGGATCATATCATAGGCCCCTTTTTCATTGGCGGCAATTTGAATGGCGATAATTATTTAGCACTGCTCCAAAATAATGTCGTGCCAACTTTGACAAATTTCACACACACACAAGTTCCAGCGAATATGATATGGTTTCAGCAAGATGGAGCACCGCCCCATTACCAAATTAATGTCCGGCAGTACCTCAACGGAATATTTCCAAATCGGTGGATAGGGAGACGAGGATCGATTCCCCTGATCTGACGCCATTAGACTTTTTCTTATGGGGACAAAATGTTGTATACAAAACTAAACCCCTCGACTTAGCTGACTTACGAAGACGAATAACGCTTGCGATTAGATCGGTCACGCCTGAGATGCTAAATAACGTTAGAAGAAATTTCTATTTAAGATTAGGAATTTGCCAAGACGTTCGCGGCGAGCATATTCAACAGTTCCTAAATTAACTTTTTACTTTTGTTTATACATTATGAAGAAATAAATAATTTTATTTTTTTAATCTTAATTTTTGCAATAAATTTGAAAACACTTAATATTGCCGAAATAGTTGAAGATAGGTATAGGATATTGAACATAAAATATGTTTAGAATCTCCTAAAGAATCCAAAAATTAAATAATATCCGGGGTGTTACATTTGAAATAAGAAAGTTGGCATTGACCACTGTTACAGGACACACCCTGTATATATATATATATATATATATATATTATCGAATTTATTCCATTTATATGATATATATATATATATATATATATATATATATATATATATATATATATATATATATATACGATGTTTTCATTCCGGGTGTACATCCATTCATCACTCTCGTTCTGAAATGAACAATTTTGGGAGCTTCCTTTTATCAAAACGGTCGTGCGACATTGTTTATATTTTCGGGACGTTGTTGTTGGACTAATGCCGCTTGATTTTCTGTGGTTTTTGGTTTATATATGATTGATTTCCATACTGCTGGTAACTTTAATGATTTGTCTCTTTTATTTAAATTACCTTGTTTTTCTATTTCTATTTCTATGGCTTCTCGGATTATTCTGGTCCGTTAGTATTCTATAGTGGCAATTTCCTTATACCCTTCGAAGTTTATTTTGTGGCCTGTTTCCTGACGATGTAAAAATAAAGCAGATGTTATTTGTTTATTTCTGATGCTGAGTTTATGTTCTCCTACTCTTGCTAGTATTCGTCTGTTTGTTTGCCCAATATACAACTTTTCACAGTCCTGGCACGGGATGCTATATACTCCGCGGTTTTCCAATTTTATTTTATCTTTTGGGTTTCCTAGTAGTTTATCTATGGTTGTTTGTGGCTTATGAATTGTTTGTATATTGTGTTTTTTAAGAATCCTGCCAATACGGTCTGTGGCACCTATTACATATGGTAGGACTACTTGTTGTCTTTCGGATTCATAACCTATGCTGTTTGTTCGGGAACCCTGTTTATTAATGGCTTTATCTATGGCATGTTTTGTGTAACAGTTTTTCTTTAAAACACTAGATATTATATTAAGTTCATCATGCCTCGTTTGTGTATTAGTTACTCGCACGAACGTGTAAAAATGAGAGTTTGTTGTTTTCCTCTAACTCTAGCGTAAATTGTATTTTAGGATGTATTGAATTTACGTGAGTTAGAAAGTTGTTAAGTTCTGCATTACCGTTTTGCCATATGATAAATATGTCATCCACGTAACGGAGCCAAATTTTGGGCTTCAGATTTGCTTTCTCAAGAGCTTCTTCCTCGAAGTATATCATGAATAGATTGGCCACCACTGATGATAGTGAGGATCCCATTCTATTGGATACCATGATTGCAAAAAAAAATGAATTCCAAACGACATTCCAGTTCTATTCATGCGAAGTTTTATTGTCGAGGCCAGCTTTAACGATTTTCAGGATTAAAGCCTGACGAAATTTAAAAAATACCTATCCATGCTTGTTTTGAAAGTAACAAAAAAAGACAAGATTTGCTTCCAATACCTACTGTTAAAATACTCTCAAAAATGCCTAGTTTAACATTTTGAACTTACTAAAAATATAATAAAGAAGTATCGGATTCTTTGGTATATAAATTTTAGCTAGAGCTAGAGCTAGAGAGTATATATATACATTGTAACCTTTATTATCCGAACATGCGATTTTCCGAATATCCAGTTAACCGAACACGAACAAACCGATGCCCTTATCCGAACAAGCCTCGATTAACCGAACAACGTCGCTCTTTCGATCTAAAATCGTCGTCGTCGAATATATAACTGGCGAGCTGCGCGGCGTCGTGTAATCGGTCACGTACGCGATGCCGAAAAGAAAGCGTACTTGCTTAAAATTGAGCGACAAAATTAAAATTTTAAAAAGTTTACAAGCTGGTGAGACTGTTACAGGGACGGCTTTAAAATACAATGTTGGAAAGTCCACAATATCCGATTTAAAAAAAATAGCCAGAAAATACTCTGATATGTCGCCACCTTAGACACTGAAACTAAAAATCTCAAATTAAGTGCCTACCCTGATGTCGAAAAGGCTGTTTATAATTGGTTTTTACAGGAGAGGTCTAGAGGTATGTTAGCTTACAAAACATTATGTATCCGCTTTTATGACCTAACGGCTAAAATTATTTTAGGAACCCGTGTCTGGTGAGCTCCTTTGCGAAAAAGCCAAATTTTTTTATATACAAACGTATAAAAACGACAATTTCAAGGCTAGCTCTGGTTGGCTTCAAAAGTTTAAAAATCGTTATGGTATCCGCCAATTATCCATATCAGGGGAAAAGTTATCTACTGACCCTACGGCTGTTGAGCTTTTCAAACTTCGGCTTCTTAAGAAAATTGAAGAACTTAAACTTACGGCAGATCAAATTTACAATGCGGATGAAAGCGGCCTCTTCTGGAAAATGTTACCGCAGAAAACACTGGCTCATGCGGGAGAAAATTCAGCACCAGGAAGAAAACAATATAAAGAGCGAATTACATTTATGTCATGCTCTAATTCTACAGGTACTCACAAATTAAAATTGTTAGTTTTAAGAAAATCAAACAAGCCACGTTCATTTGGAAGCAGTACCATTCCAGTCATCTACAAGGGACAAAATAGGGCATGGGTAACGAGGGAAATCTTCACGGAATGGTTTCATACGTCTTTTGTTCCGGCCGTGCGTCGAAAGATAAAGGAATTAAACTTGCCACCAAAAGATGTTTTGATTCTGGATAATGCACCTGGTCATCCAGTAAAATTAGCAAGTGACGACTCCCAAATTTCTGTTATGTTTTTGCCGCCCAACTGCACTCCATTAATTCAGCCAATGGATCAACATGTAATTCAAGCAATTAAACTCCACTACAGAAAAAATCTTTTGAAAAAGATTGTTGAGACGTCGGGAAACATTTCAGAAGAGCTAAAAAAAATTACATTGAAAGATGTTGTGTTGGAATTAGCGCAGGCTTGGCAGCGCGTAAAAACTGGTCTGATAAAAAGTTCTTGGCGGCAATTTTTGCCCCCCTGTATTTTAGATCCACGGGAAAATGAAGACTTAATTCCTCTTTCTGCATTGGCCCAAAAAAAAAGATCAGAAACTACTGGAACTGAAATTAGTGACATAATAGCTCTTACAAAACAACTGCCAGAAGTTCCGACAGATGAAGAAATTCAAAAATGGGCATTTGGAGATGAGGATCCTGTGGAAATCATGAACGACAGTGATATATCATAGAAAATTTGAACTCGGAAGAAGAAGAAATTAGCAGTGGACGCTTGACTCACGGGGAAGCAGTAAATTATTTTGATAAATGCATAGCATGGGCAAAGGAGAATGGGGAGGAGTCTTGCCACATACTCCTTTTAGAACAGATGCAGAACAGGGCAAAGCAACTGGAAAGGAATACTCTCGTTCAAAAAAAGATTACGTTATATTTCGTAAAAAAAGTGAAATGTTCATTATTATACGAGTTTAAGTTTATTTTAGTGTTTAAGTTTATTTTATTATAAATTTTAGATCTGTACCTGTATAATTATAGGTAATTACACACTTTAGACTTCTCTTTTGTATTATTTGCCCCATATTCGATTATTCGAACAAAAGGGTTCACCGAATAATGGCTTGCAATAAATAGTTAGGATAATGGAGGTTGCACGATATATATATATATATATATATATATATATATATATATATTTTTTTTTTTCTTCGGTGCTATTTTCTTGGTTTTTGGTCACTTTTTAAAGGAAAAATGTTTTTATTTTTTAATCATATTTATTTTGTCTGACGTTTCAACCTAGATTGGGTCTTCTTCAAAGTCTAAAATAGAGGAGAACAATTTTGTTTTTCGTAAAATTACATTATTTTCTTTAAAATGACTTACCAGGAACGAAAATAAATCCAATCATCATATGGGACATGAACATACATATAACCTAAATTACATTACTTTTTATTTCAGCATACAAACAGAACAGACACACAGGACACAGATGTCATTGTCACAGAATAAAATAAACTGACCCATATTAGTATTAATTTGTCAATCAGATAGCAACTGTGGGTTTTATAAAATCGATATATATATATATATTTTGCTTAAGTTGTTTACATCTTTTTTATCATTGATTGAGTTTTTGTTTTTATGGATTTCTACCATTTCTAGGAATTACCGTTTTTCTAAAAAAGGCTCAGTTTTTAAAATTTTAGTGTTTTTAAAGTAAAAAGTATGATTTTTTGAGTTTTCGTGATTTGTTAGGGCAGTGCAATTTTTTTTATCATATTTATGGCCATCTATTCGGTTTTCTAAATATTGGCTAGTCTGTCCTATATAAACACCATCACAATTATTACATGGGATTTAGTATATGACATTGCTTTTTTTATTTGTAGGGGTTTTCGATTTCAGTTTAGTAAAATTCTTTTCTAATAAATTAAACCCTGTGTGACAGACGGCGATCCGATTACAAATTAATACTAATATGGGTAAATTTATTTTTTCTGTGACAATAACACCTGTGTCCTGTGTGTCTGTTCTGTTTGTATACTGAAATAAAAAGTAATGTAATTTAGTTATATGTATGTTCATGTCCCATATGATGGTTGGATTTATTGTCGTTACTGGTAAGTCATTTTAAAAAAATTTATGTAATGTAATGTTATGAAACGTCAGACAAAATAAATATGATTAAAAAATAAAAACATTTTTCCTTTAAAAAGTGACCAAAAACCAAGAAAATAGCACCGAAAAATATATATAGTAAACTAGGTCCAAGAAAACAAAAATAATGACAATGAAATATATATATTTAATGAATTTATTTTCTTTCTTGGGTATAGGTTTGGTGAAATTAATGGTAATTTTTTTTTTTTTCCTCCACTAGCTCGACGTTTCGCTTCTTGTTTGGAAGCTTTTTCAAGAGCTTTTTATTTTATTTATCTAAAAATTTTATGAACAGATAAAACTAGAACATTTTTTAAATTACAGTGCGTTAAAATGTTTACAATGTACACAACAAACAACATCTATAAACCTTGTTACATAATAATTTATACATTCAAAACTCATAATAAAATAAGACATTTATAGGTAAAAGTTCTTTAAGTTAAAATAAATATATGTACTATACCTTGGAAATAGCAACAGTTCAGGTGAGCATTTTTAATGTTTCTAACCGATGGACAATAAAATCATAAATTCCAATTTATAAAAACCTATTTTCTTGCCATGTTTTTATTCTTTCAATTATTAAAAACGTATATATTTTATTTTATATAGTGGATGGTTGAAAACATTTAGAACTCCGATGTTTACAAGTGTTGTTCAAATTGTAAATTATAATGTAGTAAAGTTGTTATTAAAAATTTTGTTTTTTTTTTTTTATATTATTTAGTGTATATCAGTTAATTTTATATATTTATTTAATTAAGTTATGATAAATTTGAGCTAGTGGAGGAAAAAAAAAAAAAATTTACCATTAATTTCACCAAACCTATACCCAAGAAAGAAAATAAATTCATTAAATATGGAATATGGTTTAAGAAGAAAGTTGAAAATTAATATATATATATATATATATATATATATATATATATATATATATATATATATATATATATATATATATATATATATATATATATATATATATATATATATATATATATATATATATATATATATATATATATATATATATATATATATATATATATATATATATATATATATATATATATATATATATATATATATATAAGAAAGCTTCTAAAATGCCAAATGTGATTTTGGCGAAACGTCAGCAAAACTGTTCTCTTCAGAACGACAGTAGTGAATGGATGTACATGAAAACACATTGCATTTTTCTATCCGTGAAGGACTAAAAATCGACACATATATATATATAAATATATATAATATATATATATATAAATATATATAATATATAATATTAAAAATCTGAAATACGAAACGGTAAAAATGAAAATGTGAAATTGAACTTAGCGTCCCTAAAAAACCCAACAACCATAATTTTCTTTTAATAGGCAAAATTTCCAAAGAATACGAAATGATCTAAAAATTAATTTCTCGACGTTCCATCTTTAAGGGGCGTGAAAAGTGATTTTATTTTTTTTAATATCTCTTTAACTAAATGAGTATTTTTTTTATGATTCGTTGTCTTTTAAAATTAGTTATCCAAAAGCAAAAATTGTTTCAAATTCCGCTCTAAGGAGGTGAAACGTGTTTTAACAATATCTCTTCAAATAAATGAGATTTTAAGGTGATTCTGCACTACCGCACTGATTTTAGTTAGGTAATGTTAAATAAGTGCAATAATGATATCTACTAATATTAAAATTAAAACAAAATTAAAGAAAATACGTTTATTTTTGTTAAAAATACAGCCTTACAAACTATTTATTGTAAATATTAATTACACAACTATTGCAATTATTTAAATTAATATCAGATGTACTTGATGAACTTGGCTTAACTTGCCATAAACTTGCATTAAATTAAATTAAATTAAATTTGTATACTAGTTGCTTTATTTTTCTTATTTCCCAGTATATTCAAACCAGTCTTCTTCTCGTTTTCTTCCGAAGCCTCAATGCATGCTTCTCTAACTGTATTTGACCGCCATCCCCAGTGCCTCTTTACGGTCAAAATATCCACTCCGGTATTGGCTAAAAGTGATGTAGAAGACCTTCTAAAGCAGTGGCCGTTATATTGTTCTGGATTCGATAATTTTAAAAACAAACATACAAGGCATACCTCCAAAAGTGTTTATTCTCACTGGGAGTTTTGTACATTTACCGTTCTTATAGCACATGAAGAAACGACCGAGATCAACGTGTTTAGGGCGCAACTTGATGTAATTTCGGAGAATTTCCATCATCTCTAAACCTTCAATGTTTTCTGATGTTACAAAAAGCTCTCGAGCTGTCTTCGTGAATGGTAATACAATCGAAAACATGCTCCTTCATCTCTCATATTTTCCAAGAGTAAGTTTGACAGCTCTTCTCTTCTACATGCACGTGCTAGTCCAACAAAAAGTGCTACTTTCACCATAAAAAACTAGTTATCCTCAGCTTCCTGCAGAAAAATACCAATATCGTTATTCGTTAATATCTTCGATTTTGTAGGTCCATATCAGCCATCTCAAACATGCGGCCCAACAACGATTGGCATAATAAAATGTACAATTGTACATAGTGCCATCTATGTTTAGGAGGATCAACTACACATACTCAACCTAAAACCTAAAGCCAAACGTTATCTGGCTTGTTCCATGAAATTCTATCGCGCCAAAACACAGATGACACTATCTGAACATTCTGGAAAGAAGTCGAGAAATCAAAATCCGTATATAAGCCGTGTTCAATTGACTTCGGTCGTTCAGTGTTTAGTCAGTTATGAGTCAGTTGCGATAAAGTATCGAGTTGAGTTGCGCACTTATTTTCACAACACTTAACAGTACTTATTATATTTATTTCGGATACAGTTTTTAACATGTCTCTTTCAAAACCAAGTGGAAGAAAGAGGAAACTTGTAGATGAGCATGGTATCTTTCAAGAAAAGTGGGAAGTGAAAGAAAAAATTATTTGTTTGATTTGTAATAGTACTAAATAAATATTCATAAAACTATGTTTCACAAGTATACAAGCATGGTCAGAAACGAAAAGTTAAAACCACGTTTGAAAGATCAGCAGCTTATGTTTACACGTCCAAAGCAAGAAAATGAATCTGTCTTTCAAGCGAGCTACGTACTGTCGGAGTCGATCACGAAACACTCAAAACCATTTGTTGAAGGAATTTATAAATGAGTGCCTTGTAAAGGTCCGGGAGCGTGAAGGCATTTCAAAATATATCCTGGTCCCGGAATACTGTCGCTGAAAGAGTTACTGAGTTGGCTGCCAATATAAGTGATCAGATAAAAACAAAATCAGAGTCTTTCATTGCATTTTCTATTGCCTGTAACGAAAGTACGGACTGTTTTTCTTCGTGCGGTTAATACAGATACAAGAACTGGGAACGATATTTTCAATGCTGTTTATGGACTTCTGCAAAAGTACAATTTAGATTTGTCAAAACTGTGTTCCGTTGCAACAGACGGAGCTCCTGCAATGACTAGAGTAAAAAATGGCTCCGTTAAAATATTACAGACAAAAATCAGAGAAACGGACAGTGACAAACCAGATTTTCATCATACTCATTGTATAATCCACCAAGAAGTTTTATACTCAAAAGTAATCGAGTTGGAAAGTGTTGTAAAGTCAGTGAAAAAAATTATAAACTTCATAAGGTCAAGAGGCCTTAATCAGCGACAGTTTTCTGCATTTTTACGTGACTTAGAAAGTGAGTACACTGGTTTACCAAATTATGCAGAGGTGCGATGGCTTTCGTGTTCTATGGTACTCGACCGGTTTTGGAAACTCAAAGAAGAAATACGCGTTTTCATGGAAACAAAAGGAAAAGACGTCAGCTTATTATACGATGTACTTTTTTTTACAAGATCTTTCATTTATGGTAGATATCAGTGATATCACAACGGACTTAAATACGAAATTGCAAGGACCACGTCAAGTTATTACAGATATGCATAATAATGTGAAAGCTTCCAAGTGTAACATGATGTTGTGGGAAAAACAGTTAGCAGAGGATAATCTCTGTCACATTTTCTGACTTGTAAGGCATATGAGGAAAGCACAAGTGTCCCAATATCATACAAAGTGTATTCAGAGAAAATGAGAAGCCTTCTGGCAGAATTTGAGAAGCGTTTTCAGGATTTTAAGACCCAAAAAAACAATTTTTCTCTATTTACTGGTCTTTTCACTATCGATATTGATAAAGTTCCCCCTCACTTGCAAATGGAAGTAATTGAGATTCAGTGTCAGACAAATTTAAAACAAAAATTTGATAGTGTTGGTACATTCGAGTTTTTTAAGTACTTGCCTGTTCAATACCAAGAAATGAGAAAATTTGCCTGTAAAATCCAGTCAATGTTTGGAAGTACCTATAAATGTGAACAATTATCTTCTTTGATAAAAGGAAACAAATCTCCCGCAAGATCGCGATTGACGGACGCACACTTGGACGCAGTTTTAAAAGTTATTTCCACCAAAAAGTTCGCGCCACAAATAGACAACTTAATTAAAGACAAAAGATGTCAAATATCTGGCAAAAGAATTTAATGTTTCTTGTAATGTCCTTTTTATTGGAAATTTAATAAACAGACTTGTCCTATAATAGTACTTTTTCTCAAGATTTTCAGTAGTTTGTCTTCTTTAAGATAAGGTTTTGCGGCTCACCTAATCGATGGTCTTCAAGCTTTTGGCCCACCAGTGACTTTGAGTTTGGCATGGCTGGTCTATATGTTAAAATACTTACCTTGTTTATAGGCAACCTTGCCTGAATGTCGATATCGACTTCTGAATACCATCCCTAAAGGTTGACGTTTAGTAAATAAGAAGTGTCAAGTCAGTTAGTAGTCTGTCAAGAATGTAAAAATAAGTTGAGTCATTGTATTTGCCGGTCCTTGCTTTCTATTATAAAATTCGTGTTTATCCTTGTTTTATTTCTGCAATAAAGCTTTTATCAAGTTAAACTGCCGAGTCTATTTATTCTTAACACTATATCCTTCCGAGTTTCTTTTTAAAACGCAATTAAATGTGAGTATTTAATAATATCCACATTTTTTCTAATAGACATCACACTCCGCAACATTGAATAGTATGCCCAAAGAGAGGATGGTTTTTTTAATTTTGGATAGATCATTAAAAAAGGCTAACAATGCCTTCTCACTGGAGATAGTTTTTATGTTCTTTTCTTCACACCATTTCTGATACCAGGAATAGGCCAACTAATATTTCCCCCATGATTTTTCGGGCAGAAGACTGGAAATAACGCCGGTGCCCGGTAGCCACTTTTTCGATGTCGGATGGAAGATCTGAATCGCTCATCACAAATTACAAATTGTTAATCAGCATTATTTTCTAATGTTTTTTTAACAAAACTTAGTTACTTGGTTGTTATGGTGTAGTAAGTACAAGTAACCGAGGTAATTTGTTTTTAAATATTTGATAGGTAATCTAAGATATACGTGTGGTACATCGTTATAACCACACAAGTTAATAATGCTTTTATTCCACTTGTATAGTAATTCTGTCGCTACGCAATAAAGTGTCATATTTAAACAAACTGAAATGGAAAATGTAAATAACAAATTGAGTGCATCCAAATAAAAAGTAAAAGTTATTAAAAATAGTTTATGATTAAGCCTGTAAATTATTGGTAAAATGAATGCCAGGTTAGTGACAACAATCACTTATTTAAAAGCGATAATAATCATACGCTTTTAATTTGAATGCAAACGGTAAACTAGCCCAATATTATACCAGTAAAAATAATAATAATACTATTAAAAAGGTTGATAGCGGTTGGCAGTTGATTTACTTACTATTACTTAGAGAGAGTGGTGTATGTGTGTGTATATAAAGGAAGATAAAGCTGTTGTGGGGAAAAAGGGATGTATGGAAGAACTATGTTGAGATTACCTGCTTTCCTGTGGCATCTAAGTTCGACTGACCCTTATCCATGATTAGTTTTAAGTACTATGTTGTCACTACTCAAATCAAAAAAGCAGGAGAAACTGAGCAAAAAAGGGGAACTAAATGTATGAACTGGTTACGTGCAATGGAATTACTGTTATAGTTCACATCGGCAAAAAGCAACTACCCAAATAAATCTTAAAAGGAAGACATAAAGATGAACATAATATATATTTTCATGCAATTACTATACACACTAGTAAATAAAAATAACAAACAACAATATCAAATAAAATAAATTTTTCGAAATCACTAATATTAATAAGTGATCTGTACTTATTAACATTATATATAATGTTAACATATCTTATTTTTACAACTTTATGCATTTATTATTTTTATTTTATCACTAGAACCAACACAAGTAACAAATGGCCTCTTTTTATGTTGCGAAATGCAATAGTTCCAAGAAGTTTTCGCCCTTCTTCTTTTTTCTTCTAAAATTACGCGTTTTGACCGGTTTCACACTAACAAAAATGGAGAAAAATGACAACGTTCGTGCCATAAGATCTAAAGTAATCACATTCTATATACTGCTAGTAATCACATTCTATACAGGGTTATTCACGCAACCCGTTCATTAAAAGTTTTTGATGATGCCATTTAGATAAAAATTTCAAATTTTGGGATTAAGGTAAGGTCAAGGGGTACTTCTTTTTTGAAATATTTTCAACTTCCTGTCTCTTCCGGTTTAACCGGAAGTTGGTATCAACTTGCTTATTTTAAATGGAACACCCTGTATTTTATAATATTTTTGGATTCTACGGAGAATTTTAATGCTATTTTATGTTGCATGTCCTATACCTAGGTTCAAGCGTTCTTAAGATATTTGACCTTGAACCAGAAATGAGCCTTCGGGGTACCAAATTTTAAAATATCGTATTTTTGTAAGTTTTGAAGATATAATCTTCATATTTTGCAGACGATCGGTAAATAATCTTAGGTTTCTAATTTGTTTATTGAATTTGTTTATTTTTATACAGGGTGTCCTAAATTCAGCGGCAAACATGCACATTTTCAAAGCCGCTAAAGTCCGTTTTTTTAAATAGGACACCCTATAACTTTATGCGCTATCAAATGTAGAGTTTCATTTTCTATCGAACTGTATTAAGGTTCCCTATACCTATTCGTAACCATTTTCGAAATAATTGGATTTTATAAAAATATCATATGTATTTGCTTAAATGTTTACATGTTCCAATGGTGAGCCATGGAAAAACAATTGAGAATTGAGAATATCCAATGACAGATGATTAGTATGCGTTATTTATCGAAAGCTGTCAGTGATAAACTAAATCTTCTAAATGGAAATGGAAGAATACTCAAACGCTGATATTCTCAATCTATTTTATATTCATGGAGAATGTTATAAAATTTTGGAGAGAACGTGTCGTGTGTTTAATGAACGCCAGCCTGATTTGCCGCCAATGAACAAGTCAAAATTCAAGAGGATTGAAACGAACTTTTTGCGTTTTGGCAAGGTTAAAGTTACAAAAAATGTTCCGAAACCAGTGACAAATGCCGAGGATAACGTAATAAACACATTAGCTTATTTCCACGCAAACCCGCAAAGTTCAATACCGTCTGCAGAAAACGATTTGGGAATTTCTTCTTCATCTGTCCAAAGAATCTTGAGCGAACATCATATGCACCCTTATTCCTTTCAAAACGTGCAAGCCTTGAGACCTGTTGATGACGTCCGACGAGTAGAATTTTGCGAATTCATGTTTTTGAAAATTCAAGAGGACTCTCAATTCCTTTCAAAAATATTTTGGACCGATGAAGCGAAATTTTCTAGAGAAGGAATAACAAATAGAAGAAACGAACATTTCTGGGCAGCAGAAAATCCGCACGCTTTACGCGAAACGCGTTCTCAAGAGAGGTTTAGCTTCAATGTTTTCGGTATAGTATTAAATGATCAGGTGTGGTACTGTATTTATGAAGACAATTTAAACAGTGATCAGTATTTGGAAATTCTACAAGGGACGGTTTCTGAATTTATAGAAGAAATTCCTATTGGTGAGCTACAAAATTATTGGTATCAATTAGATGGGGCACCAGCACATAATTCCGCTGCAGTTTATCTTCAATTATCTCGAATTTTTGAAGATAGTTGGATTGGTCCCAATGGCCCTTGGAGATGGCCCCCGCGATCGCCTGATTTAACATCCTTAGACTTTTATTTATGGGGATTTATCAAAGGTAAAGTCTATGCTTCCCCAGTAAATAACCAACAAGATTTACTGGACAGGATACGAACAGCTTTTGCCGAATTAGAAAAAGGACAAATTCAACGGCCACAGCAACTGTACAAAGAAGAATTGAAATGTGTCTTCAAATGAACGGACAGCATATAGAACATTTGTTATAATTCAATTTTATTATTTTATTTATTTATTGCTGATTGATAGATTGCTATAATTTTTAAGTTCACTAAAACAAGTTTAGAACAGTCTCGAACTTAGTAGATATGGTTAGAAGTAATGTAAACAATTTATTACATTTTTCATAAGTTTAACTTTTCCGAAACGAAAAAATTTCGTTTCAATCCTCTTCAATTTTTTCTTGTTCACTGGCGATAAATGAGGATGTTTTTCATTAAAAACATGGCACGTTCTCTCCAATATTTTGTAACATTCTCCGCGAATATAAAATAAATTGAGAATATCAGCTTTTGAGTGTTATTTTATTTTAATTTAAAAGTTTCAAATCAGCTGTCATGTTGAATAGAAAAGCACAACAATTGTTTTTCCATAGCTTACTACGGGAAGGTGTAAGCATTTAGCAAATACATGTGATAGTTTAATAAAAACCTGATTATTTCGAAAATTGTTACGAATAGGTATAGGTAACCTTAATACAATTCGATAGAAAATGGAATTCTACATTTGATAGTGCAAAAGTTATAGGGTGTCCCATTTAAAAAACGGACTTTAGCGGCTTTGAAAATGTGAATGTTTGCCGCTGAATTTAGGACACCCTGTATAAAAATAGACAAATTCAATAAAAAAAATAGAAACCTAAGATTATTTACCGATCGTCTGCAAAATATGAAGATTATATCTTCAAAACTTACAAAAATATGAGATTTTAAAATTTGGTACCCCGAAGGCTCATTTTCGGTTCAAGGTCAAGTATCTTAAGAACGCTTGAACCTAGGTATAGGACATGCTACATAAAATAGCATTAAAATTCTGCGTAGAATCCAAAAATATCATAAAATACAGGGTTTCCATTTAAAATAAGCAAGTTGATACCAACTTCCGGTTAAACAAGAAGTGACAGGAAGTTGAAAATATTTCATAAAAGAAGTACCCCTTGACCTTACCTTAATACCAAAATTTGAAATTTGTATCTAAATGGCATCATCAAAAACTTTTAATGAACGGGTTGCGTGAATAACCCTGTATACTGCTTACCTGAGTTTAATGAAAATATGTACACCTAGGTATAAAATTAAGCGGGCATTGCTGCCACTTTTATCGTTTTCTGTTATAAAAAAAATTATGGAATACCATATATTATATTACTTTTTTATCTGCGTAAAATTCTCAATACTTTTTATTAAGAGAACTTTGAGAACAGTTTTTGCGAACATAAGATTCTAATAACCATAATTTAATGTATTACCTTTTATTAACATACTTGGATGCAAAAGGTTACCTGATATGTTTCACAACGTCAGATTTGTTGATTTACAAAAATGGATGGTTTAACTGAAACGCAAACAATTGAAATTTTAATTGTACTGGGTTATGGGGATAGAATGCCAAACTTGCCGGATGTTTGTAACATTTTTAATGACAAATATCTTAACAGAAATCCAATAACTAAATTTACCTTAAGTAAAATTAACAAATTTCGTGAAACTGGAAACCACCATTTTCAGGGTTTATTTTTGTACAGGGTGTTCCAGCGAGGACTGAACAGGGACCTATTTTCGACCTTGTATTTTGGAAAAATTCAAAATAGCCAATCGATGTATTTTTTCTTGTAGAATCCAAAAATGTCATCGAAAAAATATTTGAACCAGAAACAAAAGAGTTACGCTATGCATCAGGTGTTTTTTAAATGGAATGTATCGTTTTTTATACGATTTTTGGAAAGAGTGATTTTTTTTATGTCCGTTCTGATTAAAAGATTTGATTTTGCGATAGCTGTTTATATTACATTTTAATGTTTTACAAACTAAAATTTTAGCTTCACCTGTTTAAAATATACGATAGGTTGGTATAGGTGATCAAGGTAAAATGACGTTTGAATGCTTTGTCAATAAAAATTGACATTATTTTAATTATTGTCGAAGTCTTCACCTAAAAAATATATATTTGACTCTGATCGAAATGAAATACTCTTTGGACGAGAGACTACAGATTGTTATGCTATTTTACAAGTGCCAAGAAAATGCAAGAGAAGCAAGAAGAAGATTTATTGCAAATTTTCATAGAAATATATCCATCAATGCAATTCTAAGGATAAAAAATCTATTTGAGGAAAATAAAACTACATGATAGAAAAAGAAATTCAATAAAAAATAATTATTAAATAATAAAATAAAACTACTAATAACATAAGTTTTCAATGTGACCGCCGTTTTTCTCGAAAACAACATCGATAACCCCTTTGTAGCCTTTCTAAACTTGCTGTTACAATATGATTTTCCTGGTTAAGGCGGTTTATTTCATCGACAATTTTTCCCATGATCTCTTGAATATTTTCGTTTCGTTGTCTGTATACGACGTTCTTCAAATGGCCCCAAAGAAATGTATCCAAAACTGAGAGGTCGGGGCTATTGGGCGGCCAAGCATATGTTCCATTTCGCCCTATCCATTCGTTATGGCGCCGATTTAAAAATTGAACCACATCATGCACGGCATGAGGAGGCGCCCCATCATGTTGCCAAATTAAATTCTGATATTCTGCCAATGGTGAGTCTTCCAAAAAATTTTCAATTTCGTTTTTTAAAAACTCATAATATCTGTGCCCATTTAAAGTCCCGTTAAAAAATATTGGTCCCAAAATTTTATTGTTTTTTATCCCACACCAAACATGAATAGAATTCCTCCTTGAAATTTAATAGTCTGGAACTTTTTTGGATTTTCAACGGCCCAGTGGTGACTATTATGTCTGTTGAATACTTCCGATGTTGTGAAAGTAGCTTCGTCGGTCCACACAATATTTTTGAATAAATAAGGGTCTTCGTTTTCTTGCCGAATTACCATTTGAGAAACAAATTGGAAGCGAAGTTCTTTTTGTGCCGGTGTTAGGTGCTGAAGTGGAAGATACGAAAAGGCCTAAATTTATGAATTTTCAGAGTCCTGTGAACCTCGGGTAACTCTTCTGCGCCTTACACCGCCACCGTACTGAACTTCCCGAACTGCATCCGAAATAGATTTGGTTGGATTAACTTGAAAATAATTTATAATGGCCTGGTCTCGATTTCTTCTTCTTTGTATATTTCTTTTTTATCATGTAAAGTTTTATTTTCCTCAAATAGGTTTTTTATCCTTAGAATTGTATTGATGGATATATTTCTGAAAATTTGCAATAAATCTTCTTCTTGCTTCTCTTGCATTTTCTCGGCACTTGTAAAATACCATAACAATCTGTAGTCTCTCGTCCAAAGAGTATTTCATTTCGATCAGAGTCAAATATATATTTTTTAGGTGAAGACTTCGACAATAATTAAAATAATGTCAATTTTTTTTATTGACAAAGCATTCAAACGTCATTTTACCTTGATCACCTATACCAACCTATCGTATATTTTAAACAGGTGAAGCTAAAATTTTAGTTTGTAAAACATTAAAATGTAATATAAACAGCTATCGCAAAT